>CAIGRN010005750.1:0-13189 GCA_903798345.1 Fraxinus anomala | reverse complement strand
GTAATTTCTTACTTTCAATAATCAACGATCAATTTTATTTCAATTGTGTTTTAAACTTTCTATTATTTGTATTCAAAATCTCTTTTATCCCGAAAAGATCGAGAAATGCGAAAGGTAATATAACGGAGCAAATTATTGTCGAACGTTGTCTATTTCTGTGCTAAGAAGAAATGCACCTCGTAAAACCTAGAGTGAGGTTTCCTTTTTTTTTTTTTTCTAATTACTTTAACTGTTTTATAGGATTAAATAAAAAAATTACCATTTTAACCCTTTTAATTTGATCAAAATTAATCAAAATCCACTTTTCTTGATCAACTAATGGTCAAATAGATTATTTCCATCCAATTAAACTCCAGATACATATTAATGAAAGGTTAAGAATCTTTATTAACACAAATTAAAAGTAGTAAAATTTACAAAAAATAAAAAGATTAAGGACTGCTGCTGCAATTTTCCTATAATTTTATATAAATTTAAGACGGTTAACTAAACCTTAAAAAAAAGGAATGAAGAAACAAGAAAGTGTTAAAAAACCTGAAAAAACACCTCCCTCTACCAAACGGCAAAATCACCATCAGCCCTCTGCCAATCCACCATTCAAAGAGGACAAAAGAATTAGACAACGCTAGTGGGGTTGGACGGTTGGTTATAAAGAATCCAAGGTGATGAGGGGAACGTGTTGAGAGTTAGGTGTTGAATGCAAGTGGCAATAGAGGTGGCAATGAGCTAAGAGGGGTTGGGATTCAGATTGGTGAAGGGTGTTAAAAACTAAATCAGCACCATACATATTGACAAGTTCATAAACATACCAACAAAATATCAAACTTAAAATAAATAATAGCACAAAAGCAAAAATAATATCAATTTGATGAATATTAACTACTAGAGCCCCAAGATACCCTAGAGATTGTATTAGAGAAAAAAGCCAAAACCTTCTTATGGAACATTCAACCTATGAGATATGTGTATATACACACACACACACATACACGAATCATCCATCTAAAAAGACGATTCAAACAGGAGTCAATCCAACAAGCATACACTACATGTTTATATAGGCACAAGGGGAACGGTAACACAGAGTAGGATCAAACATGCAATTCCAATAACAGTAACAGGAATTTAGAGACCCAAAACCATTCCAGTTGGGAAAAATCCATGAATAATCACCCAGCTATTGTACCAGTTTTTCCCAAGGTGATGAGATAAATCTAAAGTGAGGTTATCTGCCCCTTTAGTTCATCCTGCCAATCTTGATAGCTTATGCATCCCATTAAACTGCTAAGCGACAAGCATGTGTTCCAGCAGAACACCCAGGCACCTTTACATACGTTCATGCCCAAAGTAGGTTCACAGTTGATATAAGCTAACTTAAATCATAGCTTCTATGGCCCAAAATATAGACACTGAACCATAAATATACCAAATACAATCACATTCAGATAATTAGGCACTCTCATAACCAATCTGAATGCTAATCGAGAAAATACAATGCAGCAAACACACGAGAAGACACACATTCAATGGATCTGAAGATGCAAATCAAAGAAGGTTAAAATCTTGCCACTACATTGCAGTTTGGTTTTAGATAGCAAACATGCCTATAAACTGAACTGAAAATGCCATCAAGGCTTTGATTCCCATGCATAAGTTGAATACTTGACCATAAGGGCAGGCAAATAAAGCAGTTATTTAGCTACCAGCAATTAGCAATCAAAGAATCCAATTAATCAAACCTTTGCAAATATACAACAAACAGCAAATATAAACTGCACCACAGAAATATACTAGAAAACAGATCCACTACACAGAGTAATAGCTGTGAAATGCATAGTTTCCATCCCAAGGTAACACTTCCATTACAACCCATAACCAGTACTAACAGTAACTATTAGGGCTTAATGCAGTCTAGCATCTTTATACTTCTTAACAACAAACTAAACTAAAAAACACCACCAACACACATCTTGTCCGAGAATCAAATCATCTAAGCGCGCTCACCCCTGATTCTGCGAGCCAGCTGAATGTCCTTGGGCATTATTGTCACACGCTTGGCATGAATAGCACACAAATTGGTGTCCTCAAAAAGACCCACAAGATAGGCCTCTGCAGCCTCCTGAAGTGCTAAAACNTCACAGCTCTTGGCACAGTGAATATCGCTTATTCTGGTGTTTTATCAGTGGTGATTTCAACAGCAATAATAGCAAGAGCAAGGTTCTGTATCAATGATTTATTTACCTTAAAGTCCTGAGCAATCTCACGCACAAGCCTCTGAAAAGGCAGCTTCCTGATCAGGAGCTCAGTACTCTTCTGGTACTTACGAATTTCACTGCATCACATAAAACATCACAACTGAACATAAAAGAACAATAAATTGACCTAAAAAAACCTTCTACAAAAGGAATACTCACCGAAGAGCAACAGTACCAGGACGGTAACGGTGGGGTTTCTTCACACCGCCTGTTGTAGGGGCAGACTTACGGGCAGCCTACATTTTCCAAGCATTCCATTGTAACATAAAATGATAGTTTTCACACATAAATTCATGTTCAGAAAACAAGATAATAGGTGTACAGGAGGCAACCTTGGTAGCGAGTTGCTTTCTGGGAGCCTTTCCACCAGTTGACTTCCGAGCAGTTTGCTTTGTACGAGCCATCTGCAAGATTAACTCCATTTCAAAATTAAATGTGCGGAAATCTAATCCATAAAGCTATAGACATAACTGTAACACTAGAAACGTAAGAAAGATTTAATCCAATAAATTCATACTTGTCAATTAGATTCAACTCTAACAACCTAATTCTCAAAATAAATCAACTATATACATAATTTCCAGCCTAAAGAGAATATAACAAGGCTCCCCCAAAAAATTATCAAAAGAAAATCACAATTTTATCTCTGATTAGATCCCTAAGCTGATAAACCATAAACAACAAACAAAATACACACCAAAGAAGAAAATTTTAAAAATCATCAAGCCATCCCATAAAGAAGGTAAGGAATCAGCCAATTCTAGCTAATCAAAACCTGAAACCCTATACAACATAAAACCTTAAATTTACAGAATTCGGAATTCACAACACACCAAGGCTGAAAATGACAAAAAGAAAATCGTTGAAAACGTACATATATAAACTCAGTATCAACAGGAGAAACAAATTTAGAATCCAAACACAAACCCCAAGCACATCATATATACAATCAACGTCAACCAAAACCCTAATCCTGCTACACACACTGAAAAACGCATTATACACATAAAATAATTTTTGAAATAAAAAATTTGATATAAAAAATTCAATAGAATTGAAAAGCAATTTACCTCTCACTTGAACAGAAATTCTTCTCTCACGCTCTCTAACGAATGGAAAGTTTTATAGAAGTAGAGGGTTGTGTATATATATCCGCAAGGTAAAATCGGATGGTGAGAATTTAATATCGTGTGTTCTTAATGGTGACCTGACAGCCGTTAAAGGGCAAGTTGTGTTTTCTCTATTGAAACGGAGGGTTGAGATGTAAAGTTGGTTGCATCGGATTGAGAAGCCTCTGTCCACGATTCCTATTGGTCAGACAGAAATTGCTAGGATTGACATGTGTTTTTTGTTTTCAGTAGCTTTGAAGTAAAGTCGGGTTGGATTGGATCGATTCAATTTTATTTCAACCAGTAAGATTTACGCTTCTCATTTCTCTATTTATTTGTGGTATCAAACTATCAATATTTGATTGTTCATATCTTTATTATTGAGTATTAATGGCTCGTGGTGATGTAGGGGTTTAAATGGGACGAACTAATCATCGACTCGTCTAAGTATCGTATGAGTCAACTCGTAAATTGTGCGTGAAATACAAATTTCTCTAAGAAAAATTGGCAGGCCATAAGTCGACTCAGAGTGAACTAGTAGGGCAAGACAGGCTCATACTTGGAAGAAATACTTGATATATGCCTTGACATTCGAGGTTCAACCCACACAATGTTACAAGAAAATACAAATAGGAAACTACCTGATTTTATATTACAAAGGACACAATAAAGATTTGAAACAACTATAAGAACCAGAATGGTTATAAACAGAATGAGTAAACTGTAAACCAATTAATCTAGCTGCAAAAGGCACTGTGCAACAAAAACCGAGCTTCACCCACAAAGAAAATGAATTTTGCACAAGAATTGAAGAGACTGAGCAACGAGAAGGGCTCGAAAAAGCAAATTCAATTATTGCTAAAGTTTCCCTGTGTCGCCTCTAGATAACCATCTGCTATCATAAATCTTTTTGTCACTTGAGTAATGATCTTGAAACCTTCAATTAACATCAAACCAGCATCATAACTCAACAATATCGGGTATTTTTCCACTAGTCGTCATGAAAGTTGAAACAATCTGCAACTTTAAGTTGATTTGCAAGTCGTTTGATAGAAGGTTGCACAGCTTTGGAGATGGATGCCACGGAGTCAGGAAGTTCAGGTACACAAACAGGTAAATAGTGATCGCCACTTTCTCGTAAGCAAAATAGAGCAAGCACGGCACGGCAGAAAATGAATCTGGAGAGATATCATCATAGAAGATGATCAAGCCATTATGTGTATTCTTGCAATATGAAGTATTTCCAGGACTAAATTAGACAAAAAATTATCTATTCATGATTATTTCATTGAAAACTCATAAAACCACGGCACTAGATTCTTTATAAATTGCAAAAAAGTGAATCTATAACACATGAAGTGCGACCTTCTGCTTATCGTGCTCCATTTTTCAACTGAAAATACAAGAAGTTGTTGGGGGCATTCTTAGAATTTAGACACGAGAATATGATGGCGTCAAAATTAAAGGACCAAATATTATCTCTATCTAAAACCAAGAAACTATGTTGACATTATCCGTAATTTTTACTTTAAAGAAAGAGATGCGGGGTTTAAGTTTAACGTAATTTAGTACCTAGAAACTTGAAAATTCTCATTTGGATATCACATCATTTTCATCTTGACTATTCGTTTCTAGAGTTATGAAACATGCAAAGTCCACATATCATCAGTGAAAAACTTGAGTTAGACGTGAATTTTCAATTATGGGCTCAATCATGTCTCCGAGACCATTACATGAAGGTGATCGGGGACACGATATAAGTTACCTAAGAATAAGCCGCCGAAGAAATGGATCCGACAGAAGTTGGGCCCACACCAGATCCAGACTAGTTGAAGTACAGAGTATCACCTCCCATTCAGTGAAGGCAGTTGAGATAATGTTCTGCGCATCTTTGTACATGTCCTGAAAGAAAATCTATTAACAAATAATACGTAGTGACATTGGACATGCCACTGAAGAAGTCTATCATTTACACATTTCACTCACCGCATCATCACTAGATAAGTTGTAATCAACCAAATGGCAGAAAGCATGTAAAGGAGCGGTTAAGAAAAAGGTGAATTGACTTCCATTTCGTGCCATATCGTTTCCACGTGGGTTCTTGAATGAAGGCTTTGTAGGAGAAAGAAATAAAGCAGCAGGTTCACCCCTTTCAGCTCCATGTAGAATCTGAGAGAGGTCTACATATCAGCAATAAGCCTAGAGAACACTTTCTCTAAGTGAAGTGCCATATCCGAACTGACATTCAAGAGCAGAAACTTTCTGCTTTGTAAAAATTTTCAATAGCTTCACGAGAAATGTAGTGGATAACTTTACTATAAAAATTGCTGAGGATGTAAATAGACGAAAGCAAAGAGCCAACTAATTACACTACTCGAGATTGGGAAAAAACAAGAGGTTCTAAAAAGCTCACCAGGGTAAACCTTATAAACTAGAACTTTTTTGGTATCACATTGGACACGTGGTTTAGTAGTTGAGATAATTTCTTGTTAGATGTAACTAGATAGAGTGACAATTAAAAGAATATTTTAACAACCAAATCAAACATGTACATCGAGTACATGTTTTGGACGCAGGAAGGAAGTATCAAACTATTAGCAATTTCTTTCAGTTCACTGGGCACTTACTATTTCACGAGAAGACAAAACAGAAAGATGAAAATAGTACGTTAAATAATCTTGGAAAGTTAGCAAGACTCTGTATCACTGTTTTAAAAAGAGTTATGTGGAGGCTCCTTATTGGATGAGACGCACGCTTGTGGCTCTTGGATTGTTCTTTTCACACCCAAGGCATGCAGCTAGCAACCAGGGTATATGCCTATTAGTCTCAATTTCAGAAGGTCGGATTTGACTCCATACTAGTCAAGCTTTTGTTCCCTCACAAATAAGTCCCTCTTTTCAAGCTGAAGAAGGGACAAAAAACTCTAGTAACGCCTTCCCCTTTTAAACCAAACCTGTACAACAATAATGACAAGCTAAGCCTTGCTACCTTTAAACTTGGAGTTGATTAAATGAATTCTTTTGTGCCGTTATGCGTCAATCTAAAGTTATCTCTTTTGGAAATAAACTTTATCTTTTACAACCACCTCAAACCATGCTAATTTTGTTCCAGTTCACTCTTTCATAGAGTGTTCTAATAGAACTATATAACGATTATGAATGGAAACTTCTTTACCTTTGATGCACGACATGTTCTAACCATCTAACTTGCCATTTCCCTAACGTATTCTCAGTAGGTATTATCGCTAATTATTAGCATCCATCCTCAATTCTTAATTTATCCATTCAAGTGTGACCATCCATATCTCTTAACATATTCATTTCTTCTAGAGAATTTTAGTTTTTATGGCCCAACACTCAGTGTCATAAAGTATAGCCAACTAAATAGCCGTCTTATAGAACTTCTCTTTTAAGCTTTAAGTCACTAAGTTAGTAATCTTTCAGTTACATAGAACCTTTATGACATTTATCCATTTCATTCAAACCCGCTCATTCCTACGCATTATAACCTCTTCACATACTCCTTCCTCATTAATGATCGAAACTTAATATGCAACCCGAGTGGTGTTCTTTTCTGGATTTCGGAAAACGTTCAGAAGTATGTAGTGGTTCAAAATTCAAAATATATGTAAGGCACCCCTTAGTGTTAAAGAAATGAAACTATATTTACTCACTAAGAAAAAGGGCGGGAAAATGTGAAGTTGATGCTCAATGCACGATAGCCAAATTAACAATTTAACACATTATTATCATGGATTCATAGCCAATGCCAGAGGTCACAGTCAAGCATTAAGTCTAAAGCCTCAGGAAAAAGTTAATCTACCAAGTTTTGACAAACCTGCCTTGAATGCAAGACTATTATCACTATCTATTATTAAGAAAAGTGGTCTTCTTGTAAAAGGAATTATATCACATGGGTAGAGTAGATTTGAACCTGCAACACAAACATTAGTTGTAAGCGATGGTGACACCAACATTTATTGTGGAGATTAGTATCTCATAATAAGGACGAATTAGTATAGGATAGGTTCCAATTATGTATCCCGTACCTCCATTTCTGCCTGGCCCTAACCACAAATACTTCTCAAAATATTGACTCAAGTCTCCCTTAGGAGTGACATGATTTTCACGCTGAAATTTGTTCTGTTCGTGATGATTGAGGGATTGAGCGTCAATCATAGAAAACTTTCTTGATATCCCAGAGCTTTCGATTTCCGAAGTACTAACACGACCAGAATTCCCTGCATCCATCATATCAGTTGACAAGTGAGATATGCAATTATGCAAATAACTAGCTCATTTCGAGTATTAAATTTTAGTCAAGTCAACCTGCAGCAGATAGGTATATTAACATAACACTATCTGTAGGAAGTTCCTCACAAACTGTAGCAATCACCTGAAAATACATAAGCAACCAAGGAAACACAAGTAGTTAGAACTCAAGAAATTTATTCAAAATGAGAAAGAATAAGTTCTTTCTTTAAATGTTGCAATATGCATCTAAACTTTCTCCCAAGACCTGATTTTCGGCAGAAATTATGAAATAAAGAAGTAAATAATAATGCCAAGATTTTGAGCACTCACAGCCAATAACTGTGTCACAGATGGACGATACAGAACAGCCTTTTTAGGATTTGGAGGCAAGTTTGGATCCGTCATGCCTGCCACCAAATTTATATCAATCAATCCAGAAGTAACAGAATGATCAGTGAGAGTACGTGCTTCTGTTAATTCAACGGACTGTTTCTGATAGAAAGAGCCACTAGGTTCCCATTCCAAACATTGCAGCATTCTGAAAGTGTCTAAAGTCAATTCTGCAAATTTGACCTGAAATGTCATATAGGTGATTTTTTCATGGAGTTAATATAGCCCCATCAGAATCAATGCAAAACCATCTAAATGCCAAATCAGTTACCTCATTTTTGTGATAGCTTGTCAGAACCGCATCTTGGAACTTTAGAAGTCTCTTGGCATGGAATCTGGAAACGTATGGGAGTGACGTTGGATGCGAATCAAACATGGCACAATAACGTAAAGGCCTAGCGTGCACTGTGGCTGTATCAACTTTTGTAAATCGAATAATTTCTTGCACCACCAGCCTCCATTCTTTGAAGTTGGTACCCTGGGGGTGGGGGGAGTCTATATTAATTGGTTATATAACTAACTGCAACAAAGTGGATTAATATTCACAATGGAAACCTATTATTACGTTCTTGAGTCAAATTACAGATGCAGGAAAAATGAGAATTTGAAATAATTAAGGAAATGAGAAAAAAAAAAAATTAAATGAATTCCCATTGTTTCGTAGTAAACACCCACTTAGAGCATGTTGTGATTCTGTATGGATGAGACTTGCTATATGCTTATGATTTCAGTACACAGTTACACGTGACAAATAAAAACTGACAATAACGCTTGATCAAAAAATAATAAGAGGATATTCAGATTAAAAGGAGCTGTGTACATAATGTGCGGAGACCACCGCAAGAAAACTGTGTGAAAGTAGTATGCTGAAGTGAGTTCAAATATTAGTCTTATAATGAACATTAAATTAAATTTAACCTTCAGAGACAGAGAAATTACAAATCAAGACATAAGCTTGCAATCCATGATAAGAATCATCAGTCAATACATCGTTTTCTTTATTCAGATGCACGCTTACTTTTAACAATATTATCAGTTTTTAAAAGCAGGTAATGACTTATTGATTGAATATTGTTCTCTTTTCTATTTCTATTTCTTATAACTTTCTATATCACTTACGTAATCCAATCTACATGTGACCCCAAAAAGCAGAGTATAATTGCATAATCATCACAGCATTTGCCTTAGTCCTCTCAAGTGCCACTCATCGTAGACCTTTCGGACCATATTCAGTGATTATCATCCCCAGTTCCTCCATTCTTGAGATTTAACTAACTTTTAATGCTCTCACTTCCAATCAAACTTCGAAGCTCAATGTGTTAGTGGAAAAAGAAACAAAAGAGTATCAAAAATTGTCCCAAATAGTTAATATGATTTCAAATCATTAAAGTGGATAACAGAGAGAGATAAACTTCAAATCCATAAGAATAAGCAATAAATAGGTAATCTCTTGTACAAAGACGAAAGAAACAATAATCATTGCGATTCTTTGGTTCAATGAACACAAAGAATTAACGTCAATCGTCTCCACTGCTCGGGGAGTGACTGCAAGTAGGAAAAAGACATCAATAGGATTTGAAGATTCTTACACATTGGCCATTTTTAAAGTCATAAACCGCAAATCGACAAAATATCATAAAACATACTGAATTTATCCAATTTGGAGATTCTTGCGTGCAAATTGACATTTGGCAATTTTTGATGTAAACATTAACAATGAATAAGCAAGAGATTAAGAAAACATCATAAATCGAACTAAATTTATCCAATTTTTAAGGCAATTGAATACTTATCTATTCTTTCTATTTTCAACACATCAGCCTCAAATTTACTTCAATTTGAATCTCGAGTAAAACTTCAACCAATCCCATAGATAAGAAAACAAAAAGTACTGGCAATTCGTACCCGAAATTTGGCCTTACTATCCTCGACCAGATCCTTAAACTTCTCGACAAGGAACTTCACCATCTCCGCACGGCTCAAAATCAACGAAACCATCAAAAACCTCGCGTAAAACCTCAACTCCTTGAATCTAACGCCACGATCCTCACTCGAACCTTCAAAATAATTCCTTTTAATTATAGCCTCGTAAAATATATACGCTTCGAGCAGGAAACGGGCTTCACTAGTCCTCAAGTACTGGTTAAAATAAAGCTGGCCAATTCGGGATGCGATCTCCCCAATTTCCCAGCGTTGCAGGCCCGAATTAACCAATTTAGCTCGATTCTCCTGCTGATACTTCCAGAGCCGCATGTAAGCCTTGAATACCTTATGGGAGAAGTGCCCATTTTGCTGGCCGCTTCCCCCTCCGTACGGATGCAGCGGCACGTCACGTACACGCGCGAATTTCCGTTCAGCAGTCTCCACCAGAGTCCGAAAAGTCGTCGTAACTATGTTATCCTCCCTTGACATATTGAAACGAACCCAAAGAAAAAACTCAAACCATTTGATTTTTCATCCGGTTTGTCATTTTTTTTTTTTTTGGGTTCAAGCTGGGATGTCCAGTTGCTGTAAATTGCAAATTAATGATTCTAATCTGCCAACGGAAGGTGAATTTGTTTATCGAATAGAATATGGGTTTTGAGGGGCGTGAAGTGTAAGCTGGGAAATTGAGGAAAATATTCTTTTTTGTTCGTTGTTGTTTATGAGTTTCAAGCGTGGGTTCTTCGATTAACAACGGCGGTGCAGAGGGGACTGGGGAGGTGACATTGGATTTGATTTTGGGCAACGTGCGAGGTGGTGGGGGGACTGTGTACAGTTGTTTTTTAGGCTGTGACCGTGACGTGACAGTGCAATTCCGGTGTGTGTTTTGTGTGTGAAAGTGAGAGATAGAGAGAGAGGAGAGAGCGAATGTGCTGTGTGAATAACACGTCATGCGTCGGTTTTATACTTTTTTTTTTTTTTTTTTTCATTCTAGCAGGATTGGAGCCTCCCGCACGTGTGAAGTCGGAAAGAGAAAAAAAGGTTGTTTTATGAAATTTGCTAATTGTGATTTTAAGAATTGTTTAAATTGTTTTAGCATGATAATGTCTAATTTTAAAGGGAAAATTGAACATTCGTTTCGACCTTCACGCAGCATTGCTATGTCAATTTTGTGTATTGAAAAAGTTCTCCCTTGTTTAGTTTCAGTGTGAGAAAAAGATTGTTTCCCACATCATTATCGCATGAATGTGTTATTGCAGATTTTCATAATTTTCTCGATTGTTGTATTATTTATCGGCTCTGACCTTCTTCTTCATTCTTCGCCACCTCTATGCAGACAAATCATACAACATCCATGGTGCCATTCATCTGCGTGTGTGCCTTTGTTCATTTTATTTTTAGGTTTTTGTTGGTAATGAAGATTAAATTATGAACATTTTTATATTAGAATATCCCAAAGAAAAACGAGAGATATCCAAATACCTCTTCCAATGTCACATCAATCCCCTCTCTTTTACGTACATAGATGTAGCATTGCTCCATCAAACCTTCACACATTACAGAAAGTTTCCTATTATTGCATCTCATAGAAGTCTGAAAACGTGTTTCAATTCCTATGTGGCTGAGATCATCCTCTCAAACATGTTTATTGCATTGCTAATCTATTGCCTTTCCTAACTATCTAAATAGAAGCAAACCCCCTCTATGCAGATTGTGCATTTTGATCAATTATCAAGGCTCTGAATTGAGTAGTAAGAGCAACTTTTAAATTTGTATGGTCTCAAACAATAGATTATAGTCACGGAATTGATCTTTCTAAATAGTAAGCGTCTAATTCTGCATTAAAGCATCATATGATTATCTTTCAAACATTTCCCACTTTAAATTTTTAAGCGATGATCTAAGTTTGGAGATAAATTTCAGTTACATAAAGTTGGAAATACAATGATCGCGTAAAAAGTGTAGTGAAATTTTGAATGGTTTTCTTGGATGTGATTAATTTGGCCATTAAGCCTTATAACAATTGATTAATTTCAAGGTCAAAAATTCAAGTTATTTTTTAATCAATTTTGGTTGCTTGACATACATTATTTGAAACTATTGTTTTCTCTCTTCTTTTCCAAGGGAATAAGGTTTTGCATTCATTTACTTTTACTTTTTCTCTCTTCCTAAGACCCCATTGCTTAGATTTACGAAAGAAAATTAAAATCAATAAAATATCATTTCCTTCACTTTGAGTTTTTTTCCCACGTAATGAAATCAACAAAAAAATGAACACTTTTTGAAATTTAGGGAGGACGATTGGGCGGGGTTAGGTGTCCAGGGGATTTTTAGGAGGTAGGGACGAGAAATATAATATTCCAACTATCACCTCGTTTACTAATTTATATTTACTTTAAATATGATTTAATTTTAAAAAATTAAAATAAATAAAAAATAAGAGTCGTGATGGGGAATGACATTTTGCCATCCCTATCGAAACTCTCGGCAATTTTAATGATAAATTAAAAACAATAATTAAAAAAAAAAAGTTCTTCATCTTTTTTTAACCAAAAAATAAAATCAAATCAAACCTACTCCATGGGGGTGGGGTCGTGGACTTTATTATTCAACCTACTTATATCACTTAAATATTAAAGACTTCTTTCACTTTAATATCCTTCAAGATGTATGTAGAGAAGTTCAGAATCAATAATAATTTATCAGCCAATCTCAAATGGCACTTTTGGGTCTAAATCTTATCGATTATGTAACAATTTACTAGTTAAATCTTCTATTAAAAATAAATTGAATTTGTACGTATTGAAGATTAAAATATAAATAAATTGCTTTAGTTGTCATCAACTTCAACTTTTTAACTTATTAGATTAATTTGTTCAATCTTAAGTGACACCAAGTACTTTTGGATCGAAATCTCATCGTATACGATACGTGAAAAACACAATTCGATTTTTAAATAGATTACATAATTTTTCATAAACTTTTTAAAGCAACATTCTTCTACTTTTAGAAGAATATTTTAACAAATAACAATGCATCAAATAGTGTTATTCTTCTACTCATTATGTAATATAAATAATTTACAACTGTCTGCTTAACTGGTGGCAATCTCACCTAATCACCTGAATAATTGCTTAATTTTTGCTAAATAATTAAGGTGTTGTCCCTATGCCTCTATGATTTGATTAATCATGAAAAATTATTTTCATATAATAACTGCGCTCGTGGTCGCTCATTTATGAACATAAAATGTCATTCT
>CAIGRN010005739.1:0-10701 GCA_903798345.1 Fraxinus anomala | reverse complement strand
CCTTTGTAACGGATCATTATAAAACGTTTAATTTTTTGGCATACGTTTGTACCGGATTTTACAAGTTCATTGCCCAACGGAACGAAATCGAGACCGGCAACGAATTGGTCTTCTGTGCAGATGCTGCATTTATTTCATTTGTGTAGAAAAAGTAATGAAAAATCCAGACAAAGACAAAGACGGTCATTTCTGTAGAAAAGTAATGGAAAATTGGGAGGGCAATATTGGAAGCAGGAATAAATTGTGCAAAAGAAAAGTCAAATGTTGCAACTTTGCTGGGAAGAATGGCTTGACAATTGGATTGTTCATGTAGTGGGTCTCCCAACTTTGAAATGAAATTGTGACAAAAAAAAATTATGTTATCAGATTTTACTGTTTTAGAAATGAAATTCGCGACAAAAAGGGGTTTCAAACAGGGGCTATATTTATTTAATAATTTCTACAATTATTCAATTTCAAGTTTTCAAAATGTAAAAGTTCGACTGCTTTTCATATTTTCAACTTTCAAATAGACAAATCATACTTAACAGATTTATATAAACTTCATATATACTTTCGAAGTTTTCAATAAAATGATAAGTTTCAAAATTATAATTACATAAACACCTTGTGATAGGTGACAAAATGTGCCTTTCAAAACCCATTCTATCTTAGCAGAAGCCCTTATTTTATTTAAGCAATTTCTTCGACTAGTACAAGAAATTCCATTGGTAAGACATCAGTCAGTGGAAGAGGATTTTGATTGGGTTTCAAATGGTGTGAATTTTTGGTGAAATTGGAGTGCAGAAGCTCATCATCCCTTTCTCGCTCTATGTTTCGATTGTGGGCGAGCAAGAGTGTTGAAGGGAATTGAAGAATGAAGAGATAAAAGTTGAGTTGGTAGCTTAAATTCTTGGAGGATATAATCTATTAAAATAGGAAAAGGGAAAAGGAAGATAAATTGGTTTGGGACTTTTGGCTTGGTTTTGCCTAAAAAGAAATTAGAAGTAACTTATGAAAATACTAAAACACAAACCATTTTTTTTATTTATCTATTTCTTATAAGCAAAATATAAGCACCCATTTAGTATCGGTAAAAAAGTTGATAATAATTTAAGTCAAAATCAATAATTAATTTTTATCTAAATTTGATAATATTACGATATCATTCATTTATGCGATGAACTTAATTTATTTCAAATTATGTGCATATTTGGTCTTTGGTTTAGTAATTGATTGAAGGAATCAATTGTGTTTTCTCTTATGTATTTGAATGCTTAGTTTAAGGATTTAGCCTTTAAATGTATTAAAAATAAAAAAATACAACTCACCCCGTTCTCTTCTGCAAAAACTTTTCCTTCTGTCATGGAGCTGTCTTTCCGGCGAAAACAAGCAAGAAAGGTGGCAAAGAACCGAGTTCATAAATCCTCATTCTCTTTTGCTGTTCCATCCACTCCACAACATTTTGAATGCATATTAGGAGCAAATCACCGAGGTAGTTATGTGCATAGTTGAGTGGACAATCGAGTGCTGCACGTATCGAAGTTGAGATCAAATGCGCATAGTTGAGTGGAAAATCGACATTTTATTATATCGAATGCTTTAATTCTTTTACAACTTTTTTGCAAGTTTGATTGTACTTCCTAATTCAAAATGTATGCGTCTGCCGCTGTCTGTGAATCTGAAGTGATAGGTGATAAAGTGTAACATAGTGGTGAAATTTAAAACTAAGTGCCTGTTTGATTGAAATTTTTTCCCCAAAAAATTGGGGGGTTTTTTTTTTCTCCCGTCCCTCCAACAAAGTTGGTCTACATGTCGAATTTACCCTCAAAATATGAACAGGTGGGTTATGTTATAATTTAGCGACTCTTGAAACATCGTTGAAAGTTTTTTTTTACTGGTGAAATTTATCCAACTGTCTTGTTCTCAACTTTCTCCACCGCCCTTCCCCTTCCCCTCGACCATGACCATCATAATGTGTTGCAAGCTAACATTCTTCACTCGCCATTCAAGCACTTTTTCTCCAATTCCTCGTAGTCACCTAAACGTATAACCTCCTTTCCAAAATCACCATCATGGTATTCTTAGCTCGTTTCTTCTAACTCAATTTCCTCTTCTATCATAACACAGTTGAGAAAGTCAATTAAAATAATTCATGCATTTACACTTTTGATCCGAACTGAACATCCAATGAATACCATCATTTCTTCAATTCACATAATATGCATTGAATATATTAATTAAAATTATTTATTATAGATACGTTTTATATCCACTTATTTACCTTATGTATATCATAACATTCATTGAATAATTTAATTAAAAAAAACTCTAAAAATATTCATCTTTTGTTCAATTTTTTTTAATGAATTTGATTTACTATCCAATCAAGTTAAATGAATCTGCCAAATATATATTGATCATAACTAAATAATTCATGATAATATTATTCAAATGTTCAAATAAATCAAATACATATTGAAAAATGTCAAATATGATTAAATAAATTAAATATATATTGAAAAACGAAAAGTAAAGTAATGAAAGTGTCAATGTACATTCGTCATAACTAAATAATTAATGACAATATTGTACAAATGGTTCAAATGATTAATAAATTAAATATATATCGAAAAACGAAAAGTAAAATATTATTGAATAATTGATATGATATTTAGCAACTAATATTTCAAATTATAATTTTTGAAATAATATTTTTTTTGGAAAATGTGAGTTTGAAAAAGAAGTAAAAGTTTTTAGTTTACGTATAATATTATTTTATAGAAAATTGTGTGGTTGAAAATAAAAGAGAGAAAAATAAATTTTTGGATAACTGGGGCAAACAAGGGCTTAATAGGTTATAGATACAGATATAGATTATAGATAAATGGGGGCTTAATTGTTGGTTTTTAATCAAAATTCAAAACATATATGATATATTAGAAATCATAAATATTGGTTCAAATTGAATGCTGGACTCATGTCCCAATAATATCTTATGGATTTGTCATTCTTCCGTTGAAGTGAAAACTGTGCTAGTCCAAGTTCAACGTACTCACAAATCAGTGCAACCCTTTAAAAAAAATAAAAATAAAATAAAATACGTATTTTGAAATAGTAGATTGATGAAAAATGTATAGTTAAAAAATATGAAAATGTTTTGAATTTGCGTGTAACATTATTTTATTGAAGAATGTATTGTTGAAAAAAAAGAAAAAAATGTATTTTGAAAATAATGGGGTTCAAATAAGGGAATATATGGCCAAGTCAACGAGCCGAGCCAAACCACGAGCCGAAACTCAAAGAGCCCGAGCAAAATAGGTCTGAACTTTTTTGGACTGGAATAGAGTCGAGCAAAAGCTCAACCAAAAAAATAAGGTTCTGCCCGAGCCGAGCTAGTTCGTGTTTTTTTTTTTTTTAAATTCTTTATAAATCTATAATTTTTTATAATGTATTTAAAAATTGTACAATTTATATGTGTTATAAATAATAACTAAATATTAATATGTAAAAAAAAAAAATACATTTAAAATTAATTTTTTTGTATATTACTTAGTTACGAGTCGGTGACGAGTCACGAGTCGAGCCGGGCTCGAGCCGACGCCCAGAAATGGTGCTTGGCTTTTTTGGGGCCGAGTCGAGCCCGAACTTGCGAGCTTTTTTGTCATCCCTAAGTATATATACACCCTGTTTGAATTCTATTTTTTTTTATTTGAGAATTCTTTTTAAAATAATAAATTGATGGAGAATGTGTGGTTAAAAAATAAAGAAGAATTTTGAATTTACATGTAATATTATTTTATTAAAAATATATTGTTAAAAAATATATATATTTTGAAAATAATGAGATCAAACAAGACATATAAAGTCCCTATTGTTTCAAATTGTTTTAACGTAAAAATCAATTTTTTGACCTTTTTATTTTTCAAAATATTGGGGCCCACTCTGAAAGAAAGGTCAAAAATTGCGACTAAATTACTGTGCTTGAAATAAACACGAGCACAATTTATATCTTTAGATTTATTACACAACAAAGTGACAAACATTTGTGAAGGGTCCTCAGTACACCACGTTGTTGAAACAAGAATCGCAAATTAAGCATGGAATAGAACTTCTCATTTGGATCGGAGTAATTGAATTATAGCCTCCCGTTTGAGCAACATTAAAATTTTTTATTTTTATTCTTCAATTTATTTTCAACAATATATTTTTCAATAAAATAATATTTTTCATCACATCAATAATTTTTCTTTTTTTTTAACCATACATTTTCCATCAATCTACTATTCCAAAATATATTTTTTCAAAATAATATGGCTCAAACACACCAGTTTCATTATTATGTATAAAAAGCTCAGAAATATAAACTACTTTTAATATATATTCAACGATTGATCACGTTTGACCTCTTTAACTCTGGACCTTTTATCTTTCTAAAACCAACGTTCAAAACGGTTTTCAGAACATAGGGACTTTTAATTATTATTATTATACAACATTTAATTAGAAAATTATAATAATTTTTTCTACTTTTGTATACCCTTTTATGTTCATAAGATAATCTTGCATATAATAATAATAATAACAATAAAAAAAGCCCATTCATATAACTATATAAGTACATTAACTAGCGAGTACATCTTCCTTTTGAGTCAAGATCTCACGTCTCTGTCTCATCGAATGCTCTTTCAATTCAAATTTTGATGCAATAGTATAATTTTGAAATGTCAAAATTTTAATAAAAGCAACATATAGTTTTTTTTTTTGTTACGCGTCACATCAAAATTATTATAAACAATGTCTCAAAATTTAATTGGGCAGGACAGAACAAGAATCGGGAAAGGCAAATTTATCTATATTCACCCATTTGAGTGTGGCAGTAGAGGGTCGTGACTACTGCTATTCCCAACCCTTTATAAAATATAAAATTTTCTGTGCCTGACAAATTCAATCTACAATATTACCCAATTTCTCTAATAGCGTGAAGATAAATGGATGCAGTGATTGGTGGAATTAGTTGAGATTTTCATAATTTAAAAACTAAGGAACTAAATTTCTTCTGTGAACACGCACTCATTCTGCTGTTTCCTCACATTGTCAAAGGTAAGTAGTAAACACCCACTCATCCCTTCCCTGTCCTCCTCCTGCATTAGTTCACTACGAAGAAGTTTCGGGAGTTAAGAAGGAAGCGTCGAACTCATATTGGTCATAAGATTGTCGTTCTTGAAAATCCACACTTTTTAACCCCAGAAAGTAAGAGTATTAAAAAAGAAAAAGAAACAATAAATTTACAGTGTCCCGTATTGTTCATTTATAGGTATTTTCAGTATACAGCTAACCACTTTTGACAATCTTTTTTTTTTTTTCTGCTTTGACACGGACCACCCCAGTTAGCCAAATGCTTAAGAAACCTTATCTTTATGGCATTATCTTCTCACTATAACTACTTGTGATATTTTGGCATATTCTTCTCTACCTAACACGTTTGGTTAATGCAGTGTTTGAAAATTGAAATAATTGAAAGGGGGTCGAAGATGACGAAAGTGGCGGTGGTCGGTGCCGGAATAAGTGGACTGGTTTCAGCATATGTATTGTCGAAAGCTGGTATAGAGGTGGTGCTGTTTGAGAAGGAAGATTATTTGGGAGGCCATGCCAAGACTGTTAATGTTGATGGCACCAAGCTTGATCTTGGATTCATGGTCTTCAATCGAGTAAGTACATTTTAATTTTTTCCATTTTCATAAGTATAAATCTTAAGCAACAATACCTCATTTCAAAAACCCACGAGATTTGGGTAGTTAGTACCCTTTCTCTTTCTCCTTATCCTTTTTTCTCGGTTTCTTAAAAAGAGTTGCATCGCATTTTCCGACTAAAATTATGGTGTATGATAATTCAGCCGGTAACACTTACATAATTCTTTATAGTACCTAAGGGGCATGAACATATGATGAAAAACAAAAGAAAGTGACATTTCTTCTCCGACTTACAATACTTGTGTTAATTTCACTTGAGAATATAGTGTCATTTGTCCAAATGGAATTCGAACAGCATAACTTTTATTTTTCGGAAATTTATAAACGTTTTTAGAGGTCGAAGATTCGTCATATAGTGATCTTTTTTAATGCATGATGATCATAGCCCGAAAGTTTATATCGTATTGATTGGCTCTTTGTCAACAAGTGGGACAACATTACACAATTTGGTGGCAAATGATGGTGGGTTTGTAATCTTATAGATTTATCAATTGTTGTTAGCTCTTTAGATGCTCAATATTATATGTAATCAAGAACAAACCAATGGGAACTATAGCACGTGGGCTCCATGACATATTCTCATTGTATGCACATGCACAAACACGAGTAAACTAATGGGGTTTTGTATTTCAAGATTCAATAGTTAGATCGAACGAACTTGTATTGAGTTATACTAAATAAATTTCAATGCTAAAGAAAGAAAGTCATTTTTCGAGATGATTTATTCTTTAATCTTTGTTACAAGTTGTCTCGATGTTTTAATCCCATTTATTCTTAATCTTGTGGCCGAAGTTGTAGGAACGAAGTTAAATGTTTTGTGGGGACAAATTTATGATGCTACCAAATTTTCATGATTTTATGGTTTGGTTTGTTTAGGATCATATCTTTTTCACGTACGTGTCCATGTGCATGGATGTCTTCTTGTAGATATTTTATTTCAAGGTCTTAAAAATCATGCTTTTTTTTTAATCCAAAAATTTCTTGTTTGGCACATATCCATCTTCAACACCTGCATTATATTATACCGTTGATATTATTGATAGTACAAATGGAAATTAAGCTATACTATCGATAGCATTGACGGTACAAATTACTATCTTTCTTAATCCACTAGGATATTTTCTAACTAATGTTATCCATTATTATTTTCCACTAAATTCTTTTTACGGTCTAATCCGTAGAATTCAGGAGCACGAAATATTCCCTTGGGAAGACTCTCTTCAATTGAAGAATCAAGAGGAGACATATTAACCTTCGAAAAAGCAAGGGCGAGTTAAAACACTGCGTTCAATAATGACTTCAAAGCATTATTTTACATTGAATTTTTTATACGACCTAATTCGAGAGGTCAAACGTGGCCTCGAGGGAGAAATGAGGGTGTCATTAAGATTTGAATGTTTCCTTGATTGGGGACTTTTTTGCTCAATTTTAGAAGTTAGGGATCGTTGTTACTTGAGCAATAAATTTGGACCTACTTGCTCTATTTAAAAATTGGGGGATCTGTTTGTTACTAGTTCAATAGGTTCCCTTCCCTGCCACTTTGCCTGTGAAGCTGTGCTCTTCCCCTTCAGATTTTTTTGCAGAGAATCAAATTAGGGTTTTGACAGGGTTCGTTAACAACTAAATGGAGTTTAACAAATATTGTGATGGATACTCACATAAATTGGCGTTTGCAAATTCGATATCTGGTCTTATGCTTTGCGCATGACAGTGGATATGAAGAAATTATTGAACTTTTCCCCCTTTAGTATCATAGTCTCCGAGCATGTAGGCAAGAAATGTATTGCTGAAACTTCTCCAAATCTACAATAATGATTTATTTGAACATACGTTTTCTAGATAATGTGTAATTTTTTGTACTTTTGGTGTTTCTGTAAAAAAAGATTCTGATGGAGATCATTATATTGATCATGTGAATGTTGACTGATTTGGTGTTGGGATATTGGACAGGTAACATATCCAAATATGATGGAATTCTTTGAGAGTCTTGGAGTTGATATGGAGCTCTCTGATATGTCATTCGCCGTGAGCTTGGACAAAGGTCGAGGATGCGAATGGGGCAGCCGGAATGGTTTATCCAGTTTGTTTTCACAAAAGAAGAATGTGTTGAATTTATACTTTTGGCAAATGATTAGAGAAATCATTAAGTTCAAGGATGATACCATAAGGTAAGTACTAAAAGATAACTCCTTCTATGCATGTCAAATATATCCATATAATAATCATACCAAAATGAGCATGCTAATATCCATATAGTCTTATTGAAATGAGAATATACACCACCAAGTGGAGGTGGGATAGATTGAGGATAACTTAAAAGAGAAATTTAGGCGATCGGGAAATATTCTGGGTAGACCTAAAAAATCTCCCATTCACAAGAGTTGGTAAACAAGCTAGAAGTGGGAGGGGTAGGTCAAAACTAACATGCAGAGGCAAAGGGGGCACAGAGTGACGATGGCCCTGCAACATTTACAAAATTTATGATTTTACATGGAAAATTTTGAAAATAATAATAATAATATATACACAATACAATATACATTTCGCCCTATCTAAATTCCCTGGCTCCTCCACTGCTAACACTGCCTGTTAGTAGTTGCTGAGGATATGATTCTCCAGTAACTCTAGCACTGGACTGAACATACAGGCGAAATAGAATTTATGTAACCAACAGGGGCGGATACAGGCACAAGCTCGACAGGACTACAGCCCATATCCGCCCCTGCAAATGTCCACTTTGTTCTTAGTTTTTTTCTTAAGATAAACCCATGTACATTTGTATTGCAGCCAAACTCAAGGCTGGATCCGCCACTGGTAGCCAATCTCAAATTAATTAGGGACTAGACTTTGTTGTTGTATTCTGTCTTTTTTATCCTAAATATATATTTACAAGTGAAGTTCATGAAGTTTGATTAGGTACTACTTATTCAATATGGTTAATATATAACTTAGTAACTCTATATATTTCCCATATAGAAATGAGTTTGATTAATTGTTTGTGGATTAGATGAAACTTTTTTTAATGAATGATGAAGTAATAATAATTCACTTATTGCAGTTACCTTGAAGATCTTGACCGGAATCCAGATATTGATCGTAATGAAACCCTGGGGCAGTTTGTCCAGTCACGAGGTTACTCCGAGTTATTTCAGAAGGCTTATCTTGTGAGACTGCTGGAAAATTGTATTCTGTCACATGTGCAAGTTCATGTCTTATATATCACCTGTCATATAGCAGAAAATGCACTAGTGTCATGTTTTGGTGTCGCACCGGATAGATTAGAGAAATGAGTTGAAATCTTGTTCATTCTATTCTGCAGTATTGTGACATGCCAATGTGTCTGTGCTCTCTGCAGGTTCCCATTTGTGCTTCAATCTGGTCATGCTCTTCAGAAGGAGTATTGAGCTTTTCTGCTTATTCCATACTTTCGTTCTGTCGCAATCACTGCCTACTTCAGGTAGGTTTTTGTATCCCTTAGTTGATCATTTTGTCTTGATCTCTCAATCCAGCTCCATGTATTTGCAGATGCATCATTTTCTGTACATTGATTTTCTCTGCAGCTCTTTGGTCGCCCTCAATGGCTTACCGTAAGATGGCGTTCACAAAATTATGTCAATTCGGTATATTAATTTAATTTGAGCTTCCTCAGTTTTCATTGATTATCATCTAGCAAGACTTCTCTGGAGTGGAGAATATTAGTTTACATGTTAAAGAGCATCTGATTTCATGGAATCAAAAACAGGTTAGGAAAGAGCTGGAAAGTAGAGGCTGTCAAATAAGAACCAATTGTGAAGTGTGTTCTGTTTCGACATATGATGAGGGTGAGTGGTCATTTATCATTTTTGTTTTCGCTAATGTTCATTGTATTTTGTTATTCTTGAGGTTAAAAATCAGAAAAAATTCCACACAGTTTAATTCTTTTTATGTCTTCCTTAATCAAGTTAAGAATTCCATTAGCAGTATTAGCATTGATGTACTAAGGCGTTTTCACTATTATGTTTCTACTGCTATCTTACTTCTAGAACCTTGCATGCTACTTGTTTGATTCAATATAAAAATCTTTGTGATCGAAGAAATGAAGCTTAACATTTAGACAGTACATGAGCAAACATGATCGGAAATATCATTGGTGAACCATCATCTTCCCTGATCTTGCTCTTCCATGGAGGCTTTTCCTCCTTATTGAAGGTTGAATCTGTCCCCCAAGACATGAAATACAACATATAAAGTAGTGTTCTTTAACGGGCTTGAAGCATTTAGAAAATGTACTCTTCTTTAAAATTCTTAATACATTAAAAGTGAATGAGAATTACAAAAACAATGTGTTTGCATTTGCCACACTATGAGCTACATGTTGACCGTAGTTTTTGAGCCCATAAAACCTTTCGATGTAGGACAAAGACATCTTAATATTAGCCCTACAATGGGCAGTAAAATAGGAGCAGTAGGGCAGTAAAATAGGAGCAGTGTTGGCTGGATTTTTAACATTCTGTTGCTTAAAGGCTGTGATGATGGGCAACAAAAACATAATGGTTTAAAATTCAAGTATGTATAAGAGATTCAGAGGCCATCTAAACCTGCTTTGTTTCTTAAAGGATCTAAGAAAACGTTTATCAGTCTCAACATTATTCTAATTAAGAATATAAAATGAAGATATTGCATTGGTACTTGTAGAGTTTAATGAGTTCCTACTGCCATGAAGACTAGGGTTCTAAAAAGAAAGAAGTTCAAGATATATATTCTTTGACCACACAATATGTAACGACCCGATCTCTTGTAAAACTCAAACGCTATTAAATCAAAACATATGGGACAAAAGATAATATAACACTCATTTATTTATAAAAATATATCTTTCAAAATAAAATAAATAAAAACACTTATTCCCAACAGTAATCCAATTATTTTAGAAGAAAGGTTATTGAAACTATGGCTCTCTTTTATTTAACAAAATATTCCGCCACCACAG
>CAIGRN010005726.1:0-10826 GCA_903798345.1 Fraxinus anomala | reverse complement strand
GATTTAAAGATCAACTAGTGGAATCGGAAATCCAATACATTCATTACCCTTAAGTTAAACATTTATTCATTATTTACATTGAAATTACATTTAGTTAATCACAAATCACAATATTTTGTTACAACCACGAATTTCAACATATCAATTACACCATAAGTAGTCTCTACTCCCTGTGGGACGATAACTCATTCTCATCACACTTATTACTTGCACAACGAACCCGTATACTTGCGAGATTTATTTGAACAGTAAGGTGGATGATTAGGGTCTTTATGTCCAAGAAATTTGGGATGTAGGATGGATTTGCTGTTGTTGTTGAAGGAGGTCATGGAAGATTGAGATAACCAATTAACTGCTTCATAGGGCTGAATGCGCATGAGCGCATATTTGACAGTGACCNACTGCTTCATAGGGCTGAATGCGCATGAGCGCATATTTGACAGTGACCCCAGTATTTCTTACTGTGATTGTTGTTGAATTTTCCAGATAGATGAACGAAATTGAAGTTAGGTGGACAAGAGTTGGAACAACGGAGTATTGGATGTTAGGTTGTAATGTAGTTATGAAGGCAGTGTTATTCAATTTAGGGTGGTTTATTCCCTGTGAAATGATACGCGTAATCATTATATTATTACTTGTTAACGATCTCGTACATTTACAAGATTTTACCAAACAAGTTTTTAGTGCCGTTACCGAGGAATAAGTGTTTACAGTGAATTTATTAATTTGTTTAGGGAGGGAAACAAAAATGGCCGAAAATCAGAATCAAAATTAGATTCAAAATCAGTTACCACCAGTATAGCCAGTTCAGCCTTGAGTAGTCGTCAACGAAGGAGACATGTTAATTGGGGACTATGTGATACCCGTTTCGCTCCTGCTCAGCCCAACCATATATATCCTCCGTTCGGGTAAGCTAACTTTCACCTTCCAACAAAAAAACTTGATTATACAAAATCCTACAAGTGTAAGGTATCGTGAACAAGTATTTATGAAGAATTTATCAAAATTAACTATCTAAACTAATTATTCTAATGATCGAATTATGAAGGTTTTGTAAAGCTATGTGAGATGGTTACTAAAACGTCTAATCCCTCTTATTGATCATTTTAATGCAATTTAGTAGCAAGACAAATTTGTCCATTCTTATTGATCAATATTTCTAAGTTAATTTATAGTCTCTCTAGATAATAATTAAATATATCCTCTTATGTGAACTTTCTATATTTTTATGAAAGATGTGAATATGAAAGCATCCATTAAAAATACTAAAACATCTATAGATATCTTGCGAAGTACAATGATATATTTCTATCCCCTATTGGACTTTACAATAGTTGTTA
Source organism: Fraxinus anomala (assembly GCA_903798345.1). Lineage (NCBI taxonomy): Eukaryota > Viridiplantae > Streptophyta > Magnoliopsida > Lamiales > Oleaceae > Fraxinus > Fraxinus anomala. Next base: position 9,486 of record CAIGRN010005726.1, on the reverse strand, counting down.
CATGCAACACCCCAAATTCTTGGAACTCGAAACGTTAAAAAAAATCTTAATTTGAACTCTATAACATTAATCAAAATAAATTGTTAATAAGAAAAAAATTTGGAGCTTGAAATATTAAAAATAATGGGAGATCTTAACATTTGACCATATAGACTTAGACAATTATGGTATAATTTGATTTGAAAAACATTTGAAGAAAATTCAGCAATATCAGTTGCACAACAATGGAAAGAAAAATATGTTTGGCCTGGCAAATAACAACTAGAATTTATGAAATTTTAACAGAGACTATAACATTCATATACGTACAACATATAAAAAATTGGGGTCTTGACGATGATGTTTGAAGCCGAACATTTTTCAAATATGTTGGATAGTATTTTCAAAACTGACTCGACGCAGTCTACTAAAATGGACATAACTTTTTCTCTAGGTAAGGTAATTCCAAATACCTATTAGAAGACTCATAATCCTTTCAAACCCCACTATTTCAATCTAAAACATGCACCATAGCCCGAGTTATGTCATTTTTAAGTAGGAGGATAGAATCTAAAAATTCAATTACTAATAAACTTTATGAACAGTCTATCCAATAAATCTAATTTATAGTTGACTTGAAATGTATAAAAACTAGACAAAATAGACATTTAAACATTTTTAAAAGTGTCATCTAAGTGTTCATAAAAGATTTACATAACTAGAAATTTTACTAGAAAGCTAAAGAGCATTCCAAATCGGCTAGCACTTGCCACTATGCCAACCGATTGCCATGCCTCGAATTAACCTCTAAAACTTTAGTAGGGGATGAGTACCGCAAATATTACTCAATAGGAAACACTTAAATAAATGATGAAAAAATATATTTTCTAGAAATGCAAACTTTAGTTATTTGTGTTGCCATCAATTTTGCAAAGTGGAGTGATGATCACGCAATCCACTTACTCTTAGGTTTTGATAACCCCTTTCAAGTACCAAAAAAATCATTCTCTTCATATCTTATTTGAACCACCAATAAATCTTAGTTGAAAGAGGTTAATGTTTTTAATTTCAAATGGAAGTGGCGGGTTGCACTTAAAAATGAGATTAAAATCAATGAAAATGGGATTTAAATGATAGTGTAAGTGGGATTTTATGTATATAAATTGTGGATTTGTGAAATCAACGTGCAAGTTAACTTTCCAAATGAAAACGGTAGTTTTCTTTTCTTTTCATTTTTTTTTGGTAGTTAACAAAATGGGAGCTTAAAATGGTAAGCGAGGTGGGGAGTAGTTAGGCACTTAGTGGGTGAATGGTATATTTAAATGGGGTGCTTAGTGGAAAAATTCAGATTGAGGGGTTGTTAGGTATGAGAAGGAATTAAAATAACGTGGTTGAAAAAAAGGGGAGTTATTTGAAGGACAAAAATAATGTTTAAGGGTTGTTTGGTATAGACAATAAGTGTATCTAAATTTTAATTTTTTAAGAACTTAACATATATTACAACTAATATAAAATATGTCGTCACAAATAACGTAACCAAACCAAAATAAAAGTTTTTCGTTTAAAAGAAATTAGACACCTTACAAAAAATTTTAAGATAAGTGTGCGCAACTTTACAATCGTAACCAAAACATTAATTTGAACTCTTAGAAAGTGTCGTAGTGACGTAGTAATATAACCCAAATTATTTTCAAGTTCTAAAAGAAAATTTCTTAAAAAGAAAAAAATGCTAGATTTTTCTCTGTTAAGTGCAATCTATCCTATTGTCTCTCTCGATATCAATAAGAATCACAAAAAATTAAATTAGTAACTAATTAATTGAAAGTCATTAAATCCAATAACAATCATCCAAAAATAAATACTTATAATCAAATTATTGAAATTATATTAAAATATTATAACAAGGGTTCATCAATATCTTATCAATTGGAAACCTAGCCTAGCATTGCAAAATTACAAGAATTCATGTGTAAATTGTAAAACACTACCGGGATTATTAATAAATTGAGAAGAAGATCAATCTTGAATCTGTTCAATGATTTCTTGATAAATCTCCAGTTGTGTATTCTCTTATTTCCCAAAAATGAAGAAGGTTAAATCTTCAAAGAACTGAAATCTTGTAGTTAGTTGCCTCTTGATTCACCCAAAAGTGTGACGACTTGCTTCTATTTTGTTGCAAGATTTTGATGTAAATGATAGTACGAGAGATATTTTTAATGGTGTACCCATATTCAGTATTTATAGGGCTTCAAAATAGGTTATAATGTTACCAAAAATCGTCACCTGTCAATTCTGAAGCTTGAGGATTGAGGACGATCATGAACCAAATCTCCAGCACCTGAAACAAAGGCGTCGATGTGTGTTATCGTTGCCCCTCTGATACTTAAATTAGCGAAAAGAGAAAAATAAGCATCGGATTATAAATTGAATGTAAAAGCATAGTTGAATAATGAACTAGTACCTATATTTATAGAGGTAAGTAACACACTCTTTATAGGATTAGGATGCTTGAAGTCTTATTTATTTAAGATATGTAAAAGACTTGAGTAATTCAATATAAGGAGTTGTAAGCTAGTTAGAATCCAATCCTATTGGAGTTGGATAAGTACGGTGATGGAATTAAAGTCCTACTAGAGTATGTCTTTTGAAATAGAGAATGTGACAAAGATAAAAAAAACCCGAGGTGACATGAAATCGTCACGTGTGGCAATAAAGTCCGACAAAAGAACTCGAGGAGGACATATTGAGCAAACTCCCAAGATGACTGAAAATAACCTTGGGCATTGTTGTTCGGGGTTGATAAAAAATTGACCATATCAGGTTACAATCGCATCCAAAAGTGATAGAGTTCGGAGCTTGAGTCAAAAACAAACATTGCCATCGATGGATAGGCGATCGAGCTCCCTATTGGCGAACATCGAACTCTCTAAGCAGCCATTAGTATATTGTCATATATTTCTTTCTCAATATTCGATTGACGTGATTCAAAGTGAGTTAGAAAGCTAACTCAAAGCGCTACAATTATTGAAAAAAATGATAATCCAATTCGAACGGTTGCTATGCAAAAAATGAATCTCAATGTGTGGCTTAGAATCTAGGGCATAACTTGTGCGGCTGAAAATTGATTTGTGAAAATACTTTGATAGTCATTTGACTTCTAATTGTATCCCATTGATCCTATGTGATCTTCAATCAACGTTTTGTGGTCCAAATCAACTATTGGATACTTTCAATTTGGTTCCCGAACTTTAGATTTCTTCACTTTTTCACCCATTTTTGCACCTTTGGATCAAACTCCATCCAACGTTGCATATTACCTACAACAATCAATATTTAAATGAATTAAGTAGCATTTTATTCAATAAGATTCCCAAATATTTACTTTTAATTGCGAAAATAGGTGTAGAAATCATACATATTAGCCATCAATCTATTCCCGAATTATCAAGAAATCATGTTATTTAGGAAAGCATATTAAAATCCACATGAGCGATTCGAGCTTTCATATTTCTTTGTGAAGTCATTAGACGTAAAGCGATGACAACTGATGTCTTTCGAATGCATTTATTCTCTCACACCTTGAAGGATAGCGCAAGAGATTGGCTACATTCATTACCTGTTGGGAGCATCGTATCTTGGGAGGGATAATTACCTGATTGGTCTCTGAACTTTCCAATAGGTTTTCAGGGGGGATAATTACTTGATTGGTCACCGAACTTTTCACAAGGTTTCTAGGGGTTACTGAACTTCAAAAGTTTCCTCATTAATCTCTGAACTTCACAAAATGTAATCTCATACATCACTCAACGTATTAGATTACAATTTGTAAAGTTCAGTGACTAACGGGAAAACTTTTGAAGTTCCCAGCGATGAATAAAATAATATATTATGTAAAGCTCGGTGACTAACGGGAAAACTTTTGAAGCTTAGTGACCACTTGAAAACTTTACTCAAATTTAAGTGACTAATCAAGTAATTTATCAATCTTTTATGTTTTTTTAATTTTTTCTTCTTTGATCTTAGAGAGATCAGCAGATAACCTTGTCGATTACTAAAAGGCTATCATTTTTGTTTTAAGTTTGGTGATTGTGAAGGAAAAAAAGATTGAAAAACAAAAAGGTTGATTAATTACCTAATTGGTCACTGAACTTAGTATAAGGTTTTCAAAGGGTTATTGAACTTCAAAAGTTAATGGATGAGATTACATTTTGTAAGTGACTAACGGGAAAACTTTTGAAGTTTTTGATAATGGATAATATTATATTTTGTAAAGTTCGGTGATTAACAGGGAAACTTTAAAAGTTTAGTAACCTTCTAAAAACCTTTTGCAGAGTTCAATAACAAATGAGGTAATTATCCCATTTTCAGGAGGTTGCTGAACTGCAAAAGTTTCCCTGTTAGTCACTAAACTTTATAAAATATAATCTCATCCATCATTGAAAATTTCAAAAAAAATTTCGTTAGTTACTACAAAATGTAATCATGTCCATCACTTCAGTGACCCTTGACAATCTTACGTAGAGTTTAGTAATAAATTAGGTAAGTAACTTTCTTTATGTTTTTTATGACTTTTCTTTCTTTTTTCTTTTTTGTACTCCTACCCCCACAATTTTATTTTCTCTAGTATCACCGAACTTAGAAAAAGGAATAGCATTTTATCCCGAAGGTAACCGACAAAGTTGTCTACTTAACTCTCTAAGATCAAAAGAGACAATAGAGAATAGTCCTATGGGCTGCTTCGACTTCGATCATCTTTCCAGCAAGACATATTTGAAAAAAAACCAAAAATCTATTAGATTCTTAGCTGAAAATGTGTATGAACTTCAAAGTTGAATACCATTAAGATCAATGTTAAAGGGGTTCTCTTCTGAAATAATTGACTGCATGGACCTCCATTACTTCTTTAATCTTAGAGAGGTTAGTAAACAACCCTGTTAGTTATCCCCGAGATAAATGATATTCTTTTTTTATAAGTCCCACGATGCTAGAGAGAATAAAATTGTAGGGTAGGAATACAGAAAAAAGAATAAAAAATTAACAAAAAAAAAATAAAGACTGATAAATTATCTGAGTAGTCACTGAAGTTTGCATAAACTTTTCAAGAAGGTCACCGAATTTCAAAAGTTTCCCTGTTAGTCATTGAACCTTATAAAATGTAATCCCATCCATCAAGTTTCTCAATTAATCACTAAACTTGATGGATGTGATTATTTTACAAAGTTCAGTGATTAACAAAAAAGCTTTTGAAGTGTAGTGACCCCTTGAAATCCTTACACAAAGTTCAGTGACAAATCAAATAATTATCCCTATCTTGGAATGACATGGTGCAAAGAGTTCCCAATGAAATTTTTTCCACCTTTTCAAGTCCATCATATCAAAAATGAAACCCATACATTCGAGCAAAGGGAACTCGATAGCTATCCAGAAGCATGAGAAAGGTTCAAGGAACTTTTTTCGAAATTGTCCCAACCTTGATGTTTCTAAACAGGCATAGGTGTAGTTTTCTATTTAGGCTTACTTCTTGAATACCATAACATGATCATTGTTTTAGTAGGTGGATTAGTAATGAAGATGTAAATAGATGATGTTTATGACCTTTATGAAAAAATAGTAGAAAATCATGCTATGTGGCCATTTGACAGATGACATCGAAGAAAAATGTAGGGCTTTAAAATATAGATGGAGTACCAACTTTAGTAGCCCAAATGGAGGTAGTAATGAAGAAGATGGACAACCTCACTCAGACAATGAACATGGTGCACCAACCAATTTCGGTTTGTGAAGGCTGGGTAAACCATATAAACTGTGAGTTGCCCCTAGCTTCCACCCATACATTTTAGTTTGAAATATAGTTATGCGTAAAATTTCTAGAGGCAACAGAATAACCCTTACTCCAACACATATAATTCATGTTAGAAAAGTCATCCAAAGTTTTCATTGACAAATAATCAGAGTCAAAGAAATCAAAATCAAGCGGACCACCAAGGTTTCAAAAACAACAAGAGATGAGGCCATCATTAGAAGATTTACTTGTTCAGTATATCACAAAAATTGACAATACTTTGCAAAATCAGCATACCTCAATTCAGAATTTGAAAAATCAAATGGGGCAGAGAGCACTTGTGTTGCCAAACAAAGCACACCAGGTACTCTGTTGCGTATAGAAAAAATCCATAGGAACAAAGTGTAAGCTATCAGAGATATAGAAAATGACACGGTCGACATGCCACCAATCAAGAAAGCTATCCCTATACGAGCTTATGTGTTGCCAACCCCATTCCCTCACAGGTTTCGAAAGCAACCTAAAAGGAAGAAATTCAAGCATCACTACAAGTGATGGAGTTAAGTTTCCAAAGATCAGCATAAAGAGAAAAGAGAATGATGATAAACAAGTACCTACCATGAGCGAGAAACAAGTGGTTTTGTTCACGACAATATGTTGAATTAAAATCACCGTAAGTGTACGGTTCGTTACAAGTAAGAAAGTGAATTTTTTTGAGTTCAAGTATCATTCCCATAAGAATTTATCAGTTATAATTCTAATTAACGTGACCTTAACCGAATTAATGAAGTTGAAGTGTTGTTATAATGAAATTATAACTAAGTTAATCTAATTATTATCGAATGGATGATTAAACTAAATTGAATGCAAATATCATTGAATGTAAATTGGAGTTTTTTGAATGGATGATTAATGTACTAGGATCACGAATCCCTAAGTAATATTATTCTCAAAACCTAGTTCTACATCTTGACTATATTGAAGAATCAATGCTCCTAAATTATTTAACGGTCTCTCTCGAGTAAAGTTAAACCTATTCTAATATGTTACCCGACTATATTTCTATGACGGATGCGAACATACAAGAATGTATGTATTTTTATGAACACTTAAAGATTCACACAAGGTATAGTGGTATATTTCTATCCTCTATCAGACCCTATGATGATTTATAACATATTCCCCTTCTTTCGAATGCATGAAATAAATCACCACACTCACACAATTACATATACAATAATTATGGAGAAAAGAAATTCATATAAATCATTAAAAAATCCCAAAACGTGTTTTTGATTGTCAATAATGTAAAACTAAGAATTAAAAATCATATTACATAGTACATAATTTATTTAGCCTAGCATGATGGGAATAAGAAAATCAGAAAAATAATGAAAAAACGACATCACCCCGATTAATCTTGAATTGAATCTTTTTGTTCTTACCTCTTTTCTGCCATCAAAAGTTTTCTCGAATCTCCTCTCTACGTTTTGGACGGTCCTAGGGTTTAAATATACCACTCAATATTTGTTTCAATAGGTGTTTCAATCAAAATAGGAAACCAGAATTTCGCGTCAAAATTTCTTCTATGCGACCGCATAGTGTAATTGCATGCGACCGCATTGAAGAACTCAAATGGCTCTTGGAATTCGCTGAAGGCACCTATGCGACCTCATAGCTTTAACCATCTTTCGAATTGTGGCAATTTGGTCCTTGGACTTTTATTTTTCATTTCTTGACCTCTTTTCCCGCTTCTCCTTCAAACAATACTCGATTCATTAGCTCAATTTGATCTTGCCATCTTCACATCTTCGATCTCTCCTTCGGGTATTTGCACATTGGTATTCGAACTTTGATTTTCTTTCGTTTTAGTCTTTTTTTTCCATTTTCTCCTAATTTTTGCCATATTCATCAGTGTTGTCCTACAAAATATAAATTACATCGAATTAAGCTATATTCCACATATTTATTCACAATTGTCCATGTTTGTGGCCTAAATTAAGTATGTAAAATGCACCTATCAACACTCCCAAACTTGAATTATTGTTTGTCCTCAAATAAAACTGTAACTTAATTCCACATAAAACATGGTTTGACAATCTGCCTCGTCTCAGGATTGGAATTTAATACTAAATTAAATGAACAAATTCAATAGTACAAAACTCAATCAATCTCAACCTGTTACATGCGTACTTGAGTTGTATGTGTGTGAAAACTCATACCAACATATTAAAATAATGATTAGTTCAGCACCTGATCCATAGTAGTCAAATATTTTCTTACTTCGCTCGAGAAATGCACACACTCCCAAACTTATTCTTTTCACTCAATTTTTTTCAGGTGCATCATAAGTTGAACTTATTCAATTCTATTTCTTTCCCTCTCGTAGTTTGGATAGATCTTACTATTATAAGTTTGTACTTCAACAAGTCCAGATTCTCCTATATTTTTTATTACTTCAATCTTTAAGACTAAAATAAGTTACTTGCCTCTCATTAAAGGTATAGATATTTCTATTGACCGAATGTTTGGGGCGTAAACAATGTAATTTAATAAAAAAAAAATTGTAGGCAGATCTTTCTATATAACTCCTGTAGCAAGCATTAGGCCGATGATTTCCAAGTCAGATGACCCCACCAGGTTTTAAACCATTGCAGGCTTAATCACTCGAGTTATACATACTCAAAAAGATGCTTTTATTTATTTTTATTCATACATAGACTAGTACTATGCCCATTTTCTTTTACATATCCGGTTTCTAAAACTAACCTCTAACTTAAAATTTTCACCTTGTTTTCATCTCATTGGTTTTAGACAATCCACGCAAGTTGATATCATGCACGAAATCTCTACTCATCTTAATGTTTCCCTGTAACAACTCAACCATCTCCAAACTATCCTATAGTTGGCTTATGGATTCATACTATAAAGGTTATTCGGGTTTCAATACTATATTCAACTCTTTCCTAAATCATGAACCAAATCACCAACTCAATATATCAACATGAGCACTATGCATAGAAAATGTCAAGCTAAACACTAACAAGTTTTGATTAATCTAAAAGCGCTATTTTCATTATTGACAATTCATACCTAATCCAATATTCAATATCATAGCCGACAAAGTTATCAAACTCACACAAGTATACAAAATTATAACTATAATCTAATGCTAGTAAATAAATAGAACAAAACTAAATAAAAACTTAATTAAAATTGCAAATTTTTTTTTTCACAATCACACAAAAATTCCAGTAACATGATGAATTGAAATATTTCCACCCCCAAACTTATACAGAACATACTCAATATTTAAAGAATAACAAAAGGAAAACTTAAAAGCACATAATATTGGTGACAAATTCACATAAAGATAAAGAAATTAGGGTTAGGAATACTCCCCTGATCGATGGAGATGTGAAGTTGAAGATAATGGAGTAAAAGAAATGTACACCATACATAGACTCTTTGTGTTCTGTAAAGACGATGAATAACGCAATATTATTAAAAAGTATCAAAAGTACAAGAAAAAATTCCTACTTGAACGCATAAGACAAAATAAATAAAAGGGAAGAATCGTTGGGTTGTCTATCAACCAGCGCTAGTATAGTCTATAGTTTGACTTTACTTTGGTAAATTCATGGTGGTTTAAATCGAAGAATGTCACCATTGTACCCCTTGTAATTGCTAGCTTTGCGACCTCTTTTAGCTCTCCAAATTTTGAA
>CAIGRN010005716.1:0-26940 GCA_903798345.1 Fraxinus anomala | reverse complement strand
AAATCCAAAATCGGATTTAATTGACGTTCTTGGGTTCCGCATCAATCTAGTTGTGGGTTTTGTAGTCACCGTTGCTACGGGGTTCGCATCAGGATTTGCCTTATATAAACATAAACAGAGGAGAATAGGCTAATGCCTATCGAAGCTGATGCGAGCCGCACAAATTAATTAACTGGGTGGAGAAAGGCTTGCTATTAATTTTATTATAAGAGGAATTAATCAATCAATTTCTCGAGGCTCTCCCTTAGTAACTTTTTGTTTTTTTCCCCCCTTCTCTTAGGTGTATTAGATGCTTTACAAAAGAGGTATATGAGAACACTCATGTTCCATGTCTGCGAAGCATTTGGCGGATAAAAAATCCAAGAAATTGCATGTCAGTGTAAACAGTATAGCTGTATGTATGCTAGTGTTTCCGCAACCTAATATTTGGTAAATACATGAATGTATTGTTCACTACTTTTTGGAAGACAAAAATACATTTGACTACATAGTTAGTTGCATATAATTTTGTTCGGATGCTATAGTTACTTTGCATGTATGGGCATTTGAATCTCCATTCTATGAAATAAAAAGGAAAGAAATGGAGATATGGAGTGCTTCCATTGTAGTTTCCTTCAGTTCACTCAGATTAAAAAAGTCCAGATGTTTATGCACATCAATCGCAATGAATTTAACAAATCTAATACCGAAATTAGTCCCAATCAAATGCGGTAAAATAAATTTATACAATTCCATTTAATTTTTCTACAGTCTAATGTTGGTTGGGTTTTCAAATGAAACCAAATACTGAGTTTTGGTACAAGCGTAGCCTTCAGGAAATCATAGAAACATTGCTGGAATTGTAGGCCCATGAGCTTGTTGGTGATGTTTTGGGCCCACTTAGATTTTCTGGCCCTCAAAAAGTCAGCATTGAATACTCCTAGTATAGGCCCGATAACCCGACCCAATTTGCATTGAACTTGGAGTAGTAGTGCTCTACGAAAGCCTAGATAAAGCATCAAAATCCATCTTACCCATTTTGCCCTTATGACCTTGCGGTATTTACATGCCACAATATCTACTGCCAAGGATGGTTTTCGGAGCCAAAATGCCCATCGAGATATGAACTATGATAGAACTTCTTGTGGTTTTCATAAGCCATCAAATCCTTCAGAGCTTCTACATTTCATTCTTCTCTTCCTTCTTTGCTGCCACCTCAATTGTCATCCCTTTTCTAATAGTTAGATAGAAGAAAATTAATTATTCCACATACTTTTTTATTTTCAAAAAGAATTATCGTGTTGTGAAAAGAGAGAATAAGAGAAGAAAGAATAAAAGTCAATAAACTTGTGTGAATTATAATGAGAATTTTAGCGCTATATTTATGAGAAGGATTAGGAATACAATTGTAATAATTTTTTGGCTGCAGGGATCTAATTGTCATTCACTAATAAACTTACTATTTACAACACTCCTCCTTAAATGATATATTTTAAAAAAATATATGCCTCGTTAAACCCTTGTTTGATAAAAAATCAATGAGACAAAAAATCAAACAAAAGAAAAAGAGTACAGTTATTTTGGAGTATTAGAGATAAATGCCACCTCATTAAAACTTTGTTAGGAAATCCAGTGGGATAAAACATAAGCAAAAGAAAAGTGTGCAATTACTCCCTCTGATATCGATCAGTAAAATTTTTTGAGTCGACACATTCCAATCTTGTGAACCATTTTTTAAATGGAGATGATGACAGTGCTTTTATAAATAAATCAACCACATTGTCACTTGAGTGAATTTGTTGAATATCGATGTTGCCATTTTTCTGAAACATGAGTGTATGAAAGAATTTTGGAGAAATGTGTTTTGTCCTGTAACGTTTGATATAACCTTCTTTGAGTTGTACAATACAAGCAGCATTGTTTTCATACAAAATTATTGGACTATCTTTTGTTGAAGTTAATTTGCATGATGCTTGGATATGATGAGTCATGTTTCTCAACCATACACATTCTCTGCTTATTTCATGGATTGTAATAATTTTAGAATGATTTGATGATATTGTTATCAATGATTGCTTCACAAATATCCATGATATAATTGTTTCTCCACGTGTAAACATGTATCCTGTGTGTGATTTAACTTTATGTGGGTTAGAGAGATAACCTACATCTACATATCCCACTAAAACAACTTCCGACTTTTGAGAATAAAATAATCTCAAATCAATAGTACCATTTAGGTAACGAAAAATATGTCTATCACCATTTCAATATCTTTGTGTCGGTGTAAAACTATATCTTACAAGAATATTTACATAAAAAACTATGTCGGGTCGAATACGGCTTGCAAGATAAGTTAATGCTTCAATTGCACTAAATTATGGTACTTCGAGGCCAAGAATATTTTCTCCATTTTCAAGTGGACGAAAATAATCTTTTTCATATCAAGTGATCGAACAACCATAAGTGATACTAATGGATGTGCATTATCCATATAAAAGTGGTTTAAGACTTTTTCTGTATATGTAGATTGATGAACAAATAATTCATATGAAAAATGTACAATCTACAACCAGAGACAGTAATTTGATTTTTCAAAAATCTTTCATCTCAAATTCATTTTTCAAATAATTTGCAGTTTTGTGAAACTCTTCAAAAATTCCAATTAAATTTAAATTGATTATACCACATGCGTCCGGATTGTTTCAATCCATATAATAATCTTTGTAATTTAATTGAGAACATGGTTCTAGAATATGTATCATTTGTTCTTTGCACTTTAAGTCCTTTTAGAGTCTTTCATATATATCTCACTATCAAGTGAACTATACAAATAGGCAGTCACTACATCCATAAGGCGCATATTGAGCCTTTGTAACACAGTCAAACTAATTAAGAATCTAATAGTAATGGTGTCCATTATGAGAGAATATATTTCCCCATAATCAATTTTTGGTCTTTGTGAGAAACATTGAGCTATGAGTCGGGTTGTGTATCTTGTAATTTCATTATTTTCATTTTTCTTTCGTACAAAAAAATATTTGGGTCCAATGAGAATTACATTTTCAGGTGTTCAAACTACATGTCCAAATAATTTTCGTTTCTCTAAGAAATTCAATTTCACATGTATAACTTATTTCCATTTTGACTAATCATTTCTAGGTTGACAGCCTTTAACAGACTATGGTTAAGGATTCTCATTCTGCATAATATCAAGAGTTACGTTAAAGATGAAAATATTGTTATAACAACATTATTTCGTTCACATAATTTATGAGATAAAATATAATTTCTTAAAATTTCATTATTTTCGGACACTTGTGGTTCTTCATGAACTATATTTTCAATATTTGATTGATCAATTTTTTCTAATGTAAAGTTTTTTGTTAGTTTTCTTTTGTACTTTTTGTTTTGAGGTATAGAGTATTTTGAACCAACATGTCGACCACACTTCTAGCGTATTTGAGATTCATTTGTTACAATAAATTATCCTACACGGACATCAATTTTTGCTAAAATATTTTATATTAGTATATATGACTTTGTCACTTTTCTTATATCGACGAATACATCTGGTAATTGATTTGCAACTCTTTGCAAATGAATGATTTTTTCAACATCTTGCTCATAATGATTACTGTGCATATCAAAGGGAGATAAAGCTATTTCATTCTAAGAAATTTTACCTTATTTATCAGGATATAGTTTTCCACTTTCAAAATTGGGCAATTCATTTCATCAAAATGACAATCTACAAAATGTGCAGTAAATAAATCACTCGTTAAAAATTCAAAATACTAATAATAGATGATGAATCAAAACCCACATAAATCTCAAGTTTTCATTGAGAACCTATTCTAGTACATTGCGGGGGGTGAAATAAGGACTTGAACAACACAACCAAAAACCCACATTTAAGAAATATTAAAATCATGACCAAATGCTAGTTACAAATGTGAATATCAATAATGTGCATTTGGTCTGATACGAACCAATGACGCAGCATGTAATATGACATGATCCCAAACAGAAACTGAGATTTTTGTTTTCATAAATAATGGTCTAGCAATAAATTATAGACGTTTAATAAATAACTCCGCTAAACCATTTTGCATATGGACATGTTCAATAACAATCTCAATTGAAATACAATAATCATCGAATGCTTGTAATCTAACTTCACCAGCATTGTCAAGACGAATAGTCTTGATTGAGTAATCGAGAAATTACGCTCGTAATTTTATGATTTGAGCAAATAATCCAGTAAACGCTTCAATCATAGTGGAAAGTAGGCAAATATGTGACCATCTAGTAAAAGAATCAACTAATACCATAAAATAATGAAATTGTTCACATGGTGGGTGTATTGGCCCACATATATCTCCATGAATTCTTTCCAAGAAAGTTGGAGATTCAATATTTGACATTTGTAACCGAAGGTCTAATGACCAACCTGCCTTACGAACAAGCTATACTTGGATAATCATTAGGTAAAAAAAACTTCTGGTTCTTTAAAGGATGTCCTGCAATTGTTTATTATTCAACGCATCATTATAGCTCGAGATGTCCAAGTTGATCATGCCAAAGTATAAATTTTTTTTATCAACAAACTTTTAGTTAGTGATAATATTTGATTCGACAATTTTTATAAATGTATAATACATACCAGATGTGAGTGCATGAATTTTTTTTATCTACTTCGGCAAGATACAAAATAAATTATGTAAAGATATTTAACATTATTTTCTTGCATTGTATCAATGTGATATCTATTACAATGGATATTTTTAAAACTAAATAAATTTCTTCTGAATTTTCTAGAATAAAGTGCATTTTTAATATATAATTTTGTATTATTTGGTAAAATAGTATTAGCTCTTCCGGAGATTTCAACAATATTCGATACACCTAACATCATATTAACATTATTTTCTATTAATGTTAAGTCTAAAAAAATATTTTTTATCTTGAAGAATAATATGTGTAGTTGTACTATCAATCAAACAAGTATCTTGACAATTCATCATGAATCTATAACAAAATAGATATATTTTAAAAAACTTGAATTTAAATTTAAAAGACTAAACTCAATATTATGATATTAATGATGCATAACAAAATTTCAATTTTTTACGAAAAGTAATAACATATTTCAAATTGAATTTTTAAAATGTAAGGAAATACTGGAAAATAAACTAAAATATATATCTTCCATCACACCACCCCAATCAAATGGTTAGTATTTTCATTTGGATCGACAAAGAAATTAGAGATATCCAAATGAGTCACATCAATTGGAAGAAATAATTAACAAAACTATTAGCAATAAAACAACAATATCAAAAGACACAAAGCAAACGAAAGTAGTATATCCAAAAAATGGCACAAAGAAAGTTGTTTTAGATGTGGAATGAAAGGACATTAGGCACATACTCATCGTACGAAAAATATTTTGTGGATGCACCAAAAATCAATCAAGAAAAAAAGGGAAAGTGGAGACAAATTTCACTGATTATGATGGTTCAATTGATGTGATTCACTTGGACGTCTCTGATTTTTTGTTGACTCAAATTGCAATATTGATCATTTGATTGGAGGTGACTGCTTCATAATATTGAATATTATTCGAATTTCATTGACCTAATATTTTTTATATTTTGGCATGATCGACTAGAAATCCATGAGATATGTTGACGTCGAAAATTTTATGAACAAGATTCAAGCCAACTTAAAATTGAAATAAGAGTTTTATTGATAATGCCTTGCAAATTATAATTATAACTACAAGTGTTTACTCTTTTCTTTCAAGGGGATATTTGAAATATCAAGTGTTTAGAGCCCTCATCTTCTTCCCTCTCATTTTTCCTTTTATAGGGAAGAGTTAACATGCATTCATCTTTTCCTTATCTTATCGGCTACAGTATCGAGTTGCGAAAGTACATCATTGACATGTTTGGATTGGTTAATGAGTTCGGTCTGTCAGGTCATCATGAGTTGACCTTACATGTGGTCCCCAATAATTAATGAGTTACTTAGGAAATGATGATAAAACATATTATTGGTACATTTGGTGGATGCTGATGTAAGGCTTTTCATATGTCACTTGTTGATTGACTATTTATACAATGTGTAAGAAATCTTCAATCAATATGTCTCCTCAATAACGGTGGTCATTAGTACGAGCTGGCCTCAGATACCGACCTTAAATTAGCATGTGCTTAATACATATAACAAACTACATTTAATGAGGTCACATGTCGGATATCAACAAGCTATAATAATACGTCGAATAATTGACAACTCACATAGACATCCACTAAAGATCCCAAAGATTCTTTTACCTAATGATTATTCATGTGTTGCTTGTTCGCAAGGTAAATTAGTCATTCCACTACAAATGTCAATATTGAATTTTCAACTTTTTTCAAAAGAATTCACGGAGATATATGTGGACCGATACATCTATCCAGTGGACCATTTCGTAATTTTATGATATTAATCGATTCTTCTACTAGATGGTCCCATATTTGCTTTTTTCACCAAAAATGCAACTTCTGCTAGAATACTTACCCAAATCATAAAATTACGAACTCACATGTCCATACACAAAATGGTTTGGAGAAGTCATTTATTAAACGTCTACAACTTATTTGTAGACCATTACTTATGAAAACAAAACTCATAACTTCTATTTGGGGTTATACCATATTATATGATGTATCATTGGTTCGTATAAGACAAATTACTTATTATCAATATTCACTTTGGTCATGAACCTAATATTTCTTATCTACGAATTTTCAGTTGTGCTGCCCAAATTCCGAATTCACCCCCACAACATACTAAAATGGGCCTTCAACGAAGACTTGGAATTTATGTTGCTTTTGGTTCACCATTTCTTTTTTGATATCTTGAGCCTTTAACGAGTAATTTATTTACTGTACGTTTTACAAATTGTCTTTTTGATGAAATGAATTTTTCAACTTTTGAAAGGATAAAAATATATCCTGAAGAATAAAGTATAATTTCTTGGAATTAAAGGACTCTACCTCAATTTGATCTTCCCAGCAATCAATGTAAGTAAGAAGTTGAAAAAATTATTTACTTGCAAAGAGTTGTAAACGTATTTGTTGACACGAGAAAAGTGACAATCATATATACCAGCAATAATATTTCAACAAAAATTGACGTCCATATATGACATTCTGTTATAGCAAATGAATATCAAATATGCTATAGTATGGTCGATCAGTTGGTTCAAAAAAATTTACATTTTAAAAAGAAAAGTATAAGACAAAAATCAACCAAAATTTGGAAGAAGTGATATTAGAAAAGACTGATCAATCAAATATTGAAAATATGGTTCTTGCAGAACCACAAGTATCCAAAAATAATGAGGTGTTAATAAATTATAATCTCATAAATTATGGAAACGAAATAATATTGTTATATACAATACTTTAATCTCTAATGCGACTCTTGTAATTATACAAAATGAGGATCCTAAACAGATTGTCACGTAGAAATGATTGGCCAAAATAGAAATAAGCCATACACGTGGATTTGAATTCCTTAGAGAAATTGAAAGTATTTGAATATGTAGTTCGAACATCTGAAAATGTAATCCATGTAGGATACAAGTGGGTTTTTGTAAGAAAGATAAATGAAAATAATTTAATTACAAAATACAAAATCAGACTCGTATCTCAAGGTTTTTTCACAAAAAAAAAAAAAAAAAAAAAAAAATTTATGAGGAATCATATTCTCTCGTAATGGATACCATTACTTTTAAATTTGTAATGAGTTTGACTGTGTCACAAATGCTTAACATGTACCTCATAGATGTAGTAATAATCTATCTATATGGTTCACTTGATACTCGAAAGACTTGAAATGCAAGAAACAAATGAAATGAAAATGATGATGACATCTATATATTTTCATAAAGAAAACAAACCTTGAATATGCAATAATAATATTTTATGTTGATGATTTAAATTTAATGGAACTCCTAAAGAACTCAACAAAACTAAAGATTATTTTAAAAACAAATTTAAGATGAAAGATTTGGGAAAAAAAAAAACTAAATTTTATCTAAGTTGCCACATTTTTCTGAAAGATTATTTGTTCATCAATCTTCATATATAGGAAAAGTTTTAAAACGTTTTTGTATGGATAAAGCACATCCATTGACATTATCTATAGTTATTGGATCACTTAATGTGAAAAAAGATCCATTTCATCTACTTGAAGATAGAGAAAAGTTTTTGGTTACGAAGTACCTTACCTTAGTGCAATTTGAGCATTAATCTATCTTACAAATTGTACTCAATCTAACATAACTTTTTCTTTATATCTCATTACATAAATATAGTTCTACAATAACTCAAACGCATTGAAATGTTGTTAAACATTTTTCCTTAAAAGAAAAGTACTACTGATCTGAAATTATTTTATTCTCAAAAGTCGAAATTTGCTTTAGTGGGATATATACAGGTTATCATTTGACCCACGTAAAATTAAATCACAAACAAGATATGTGTTTATACATAGAGGAACAGAGGTCGACAATGTTCATGGTAGAGGACCATGACATATCATATTCAAGTATCACGCGGATTAATTTCAACAAAAAATAGTAAATCATTTTCGTATGAAGGGATGCAGTTTGTATTGCACGACTCAAATGAGGCTATATCAAAAGTGATAGGACTAAGCATATTTCTCCAAAATTCTTTCATACATATGAATTTTAGAAGAACAACGACATCGATATTCAACAAATTCGCTCAAGTGACAATATGACTGATTTATTCACAAAAGAATCAACGAAATATACATTCAAAAAATTGGTTCACGAGATTGGAATACGTCAACTAAAAGATTTTTAGTGATCAGGTGAGTGGTTGTAGTATTTTTCATTCGTTTATGTTTTATCCCACTGAATTTTCTTGCAAGATTTTAATGCGACAACACTTATTTTTAATACTCCAAAATAATTGTACTTTTTTCCTTCGTTTGATATTTTTGTCTCATTAAAATTTTATCAAATAAGATTTAATGAGACAATCATTTTATAATGTGCCATTCAAAGGGATGTTGTAAATAATATGTTTATTAGTGAATGACAATTATATCTCTAAAGTCTTAATTATTATTATTATCGTTGTATCCACTGGAAACCTAATTCTCCAATATAAATATGGACATTTGCTTCTTAATGAAATAAACTCAAATTTATTACTTCTAACTTATTTCCTTTTTCTCTCTAATTTATAAAAAAAAAATAAATAATAAAACATATAATTTTATAACTTGAGAAAAAAAAAGAATGTATAAGGTTTCGTTTGATTCTCATTATTGTAGAATAAGAATGAAAAATATAATAGTTATTGGGTCCCACACAAGAGATAGAAATTTAAAATTGATGATTTAATGTGATAAATAACAGTCATATTTTTTATTTTTATGGATGAAAAATAAAACAAACTGAGGTTAAATCTCTCTCTAGTTGCATCAATACTGAATTACTGTTGAATATTAAGGTCAAACCAGTCAAGTCGCCATGTACGACTGACTTACCTTTCAAGAATTTTCCAAATCAACAAATGCACCCTGCATCCTCGGTACACCCGATAACTCCTCGCACTTTTCATCTCCGTTAAATTTTCTCTTTCTAATACAACATTCCTATATTACAGGCGCTGCCTTTTTTTTTTATCTCTTTCTGCCAAAGATTAATTGATCCGTGAAATTGCTGTCTTCACCATCGCCGATCAGGTCAATAACTTCTATAGATTCAGTTTATCTGTTACAGAATATAAAAAAATGTCGAATGTCAGTTAATAAAGTTGTTGGCACTTGTCACTTGAATTTCTTATTTATAATTTTAAATTTTAAATTGTGTTGTATCCGCTGCTAGTCAGACTTTGACGACTGATGTTTTACCAGATCTGATGTTCTTAAAGTTTGAATTTTCCATAATATTTTTTTGAAATTCTGTGTTTAATAGAATTTTTTTTATAATGTTTGTTTTGTTGGTAGGTTTGGTAAATTATTTGAAGAAAGAGGGGCTTGTGTAATTGTATTGAAATGGCGAGTCGAGTCAAGGAGGATGAAAAGAATGAAAAAATTATAAGGAATCTGCTTAAGCTTCCGGAGAATCGCAGGTGTATCAACTGCCACAGTTTGGTATGCGTCTTTCTTTCTTTCCTTTTTTTTTTGTCGGTTCATGTTTTGTTTAACTTCGTCTGATTAGGCTAATGGACTTGATTGGAGATCTTCGTGTTCCCTTAAGAAAAATATGTTGTGATCAGAAAAGTAATTATCTTGATTCATGGAATTTGTTTCATAGATGAAGGTGGGAAAACGGAAATTTTGGTTGTAAATTCATTTTTTTTTTTTTTTAACTGATATCATGAAGTTCTGCAGTTAATTATCCCTTTGACGTACAAATTTTTGTACGCAAATGCCCTTATAGTTAGTGCTAGAAGATTAACTACGAGTAAAAATATAAGTCTCTGCAGTGTCTTTGGCTGGGCCATTAGGGAACGTTAAAAGAATTTTTTAAGATACTTCTTTGGATTCTTTGTTTATAAGGTTTAGAAAATTATCAAGTGTTGGAAATTGGAAAATAAGGGACACTAATGATCTACTGAATGAAAGGAGTAGTTTAGGAATAACATCCTTAAGTTGGGAATGTTGAATGCATTATTTATTCTGCTGAATGCTGTATAGCTTCTTATGTTGTTATGATACAAGACGTACATTTAAATAAAAAGAAGATGTTGCATGACTTAACAGCATACTTCACCCGTCAAAGGAAATTAATTTTTAGGTTTGTATTTTAACAAGTGCTTGTTATAAATTTGAATATTACGAGTTAACATTGAAATTGGAATACCTGATTAACCTTTGCTTTTAGTGGTTTCTAGTTCAGTGGAAATTTTCTTGCAGTTGTCAGTCAGTTTTGTTCGCTTTTCTTGAGCAATTAAACAATAGATGACACTGCCCCATTTCTAGGTCGTTAACTAAACTATACATTTCGAATTTGTTCCATTTTCCCTTGTGGAGTTGGGCATTTGTTAAACTTAAGGCTGAATGTTTCCTGCTTTGGCACCTACAGTTAATTGTTGTTTCTGAATATAAATATATCTCTTCTTAGTATATTCAGAAATAACCTTTATATAAAAAGAACTAATGTCCCATGTAAAGAAAACTGTTGCCTGGCGCACTAGGCTCCCTACAGATGAAAGTGGTTTGACTGTTATTTCACTTTCGATTGTTATTTTTTATTAATAACAAATACCTTAAATTGTGGTAGCTTATATTTTGGTTGATGTCCATGAAGCAGTTCACCATTCAGAAATCAAGCATACAAAATATCACATCAACTTAGAACTTCTGAAAATTCTTTTATCCACAAAATGAAACAAAAATATTTTGGTTTTACGAAAGTCACGTTCTAAAGTTTGAATTTCGAAAAATATATTTGTTTTTTTGATGATATCTAAAAATATGGTATCATTGGAATGAACTCTTGCACTATTCCAATAACCTGAAAAAAGGGTCGGGAACTCTCCCCTGTATCTCCTCCAACTCCAAGTTAGTATCATCATTATGGAAGAGAGAAAATATATAATATATTTCATTGTGTTTTAAAGAAGATTAAGACTTATCTTTCATGTATGTGTCATAGTTATAGTCATGAATATAGCCAGAAATGTTCGAGGGAGTCTAGGAATTTGTTTTTGGAGCCTGTACATCTCTTTTTTATTTCGCCAGCTGACCAAAGAGCCAGATAAAGGATTGAGGTCAAGTGCTCTGGGGTTGTGTTCCCAATCTTGAGCTTATAGTGCTAGACAATATTCTGATCTTGAGGCATCAGGCTTAGGTGCCAAGGCAATGAACATTTTTTTTTTTGTTCTTGGTGTTATCAAATATCAAATACCATGTTTGTTAGGACTATGGTGACTTGATCCATTTACTTTTTCCTCCTCTTTTGATTATTGGAAGCAGTCATTCATGTTCGGCTGTTATCATCCTTATTACTGTGGTGAATCCAGTTAAAGCTGGGCTTGTTCATGTTTTCTGCTATTCCACTCAAGGCAAATAAATCGAGTAGGAGTCTGTTCAGTCATAAGAATTGTGTTACTCAATTCCATTATGCCATGTTTGGACCACGTCACCACAGGATATTGCTGGATAAGTGGTTGATTGATATTTCAATCCCCTTATCTGTTCTTTGGTCAGAATTGCGTCTATCGATTAATAATTATGGGCCTGCCTTAGACAATAGGGATTTGATGTTAGACATTACTATGGGGGCTGCGTTTTTATTAATTGGTAATGAGGCACTACTTAGATAAGACTTTTGTAACTAGAAAAATTTCTTATCCAGTTTTTATCCAATATCTCAGCATTACGTACTACACTCAAACTTTATGAAATGTGAAGAAAAGATAGGATGATGTGATATCAAACATTCTTGGTGCATTAAGGAAAATTTGTTTGCATATGTTTTGATTCCAGCAACGAGATCACAAGATGCTTTGCTGCTGTAATTGTTGGATTATAACCGTTAGCCAGGAAGTTAAATACATATTTTGTTTTAATCCTGGAAACATTTTTCTCAACCAAGATGAGCATAATATTTGTTGATATTTCATTAAAGTTTGTAAGTTATCCGCCCTAGAACAAAAGAATTAGTTCAAACCAATAAAATAATTAAATTTAATTTAATAGCTTTAATAGATACAAGATGTACATTTAATACAATTAGAAAAAATTTAGTTCCAGAAGACTTTAGACACAAACTAGAATATGAAATAAGAGGAATGGATGGTAATAAAGTGGAATTTGAAGAAAGACTTTTCACATTTTCTTTGTCATGCTTATAAGCATGAAATGAGCCAACCAAACACACTCTAATTCTTTCATATTTTGGAAGGATTGAACTGATGTTTCTCTTTCCCCCTGGCAGGGTCCACAATATGTGTGCACTAATTTTTCTACATTTGTTTGCACAACCTGCAGCGGGATACAGTAAGTTATAAGGAGTTTTACTCTCGTATCTTTCATGTTTATGTCGAATATCTACCCTCCAGAGGGTTTTACAAGTCTTGAAGTTTTGCCAATACTTTTATACATTTGTGAATACTTGCAGCCGAGAGTTCACACATAGAGTGAAGTCTGTATCTATGTCTAAATTTACGCCCCAAGAAGTTAGTGCCCTTCAAGGAGGGGGAAATGCGGTACACTCTCAACTCTCTTTTCCCCCACTGGGGTTCTGCTTGTTGTCTTGTTCCAGTTTTCTCAAAGCAAAATCTCATCTCAAAACACATTTTTTTATAGAGTGCTAGAGAAATTTATTTAAAGGAATGGGATCCTCAACTCAATTCTCTCCCTGATGGCAGGTTAATTTTCAGATGTTATTAGCTTGCTCATACAACATGCCGTTCTTATTATTTCAGCACCATCTTCTTTAATTTTTCAAAGTAATGCTTGTCTGATTTATATTTTCGCTGACAGTAACATCGATAGACTGCGCTGTTTTATAAAACATGTCTATGTGGATAGAAGATATACTGGTGAGAGGAGTTTTGAAAAGCCCCCAAGGGCAAAGGTGGTATATATGCTTCCCTTTTCAATAAATTTACATTCTTCATGATTTCTCTTCAAAAGTTTTTGATCGCGTCTTTGCTTCTTGATATACATTTGTATTATTCAGGGTGAAGCTGAGTACAATAATGAAAACCGGAGGTTAGATACATATCAGGGTGGATCCAGAAGTCCACCTTATGAGGATACTAATGAGCGGCGTTACAATGATGGGCCAAGTAATGGTGGAAGAAGTCCAGGATATGACCGAGACAGTCGGCAGCATGGTGATTACAAAAAGAGTCCTGGTCGAGCTGAAGTTGTTAATGACTGGCGACGAGAGGATAGATTTGGAAATGGAAGAAAATCTGAAGACAGAGGTTCCGATGGAGGCTCTAGGCTTGACAGTAGGTCACCTGATCATCAAAGGGATCTGGATACACCCAGCCCTCCTGTTGTCCTTCCTATTAGAGAGCTTTTGGGAGAGAATGTGTCGCCCCTTCGGGTAGCTGAACCTCATGCTGCTGGTGGCAGGTCAGCTGATGGTTCCTTACATAATCGGGTACATTCTTCCTCTGTGAGATTTCATTTTTACACTTGTTTCTTTATCCTAAACTTCTTATCTTTGCAGCTCACCTTAGTCTGAATTAATATGGACGAATATATGGTATACCGTTTGCCCTTAAAAACCATTTATGGTTGGTTTCTGTTATGCAAGGTCATATTTTCTTAGCAAAGATGTGAACTGGCTCTTGAGTTCATGTACATGATGAAAGAAGCAACTCTCTCTTAAATTAATTGCTGAGTAATTCTTGTTTATTGATTGCTTAGCGTTTTATATATGTGTGCATGATTTCCATACTTCATTTACTTTACCTTTTTATTTCATGGCTGAATGCTTTGCCACTTAGCCTGATGATATTGAATATAATTGCAACGTTTCAAATGCTTCAACTTTATTTTATCTTTATCTTTGTCTTTTCTGCTTCTTCCTACCGTAGAGTTGATTGGCATAATATTTCTTTTGCAGAGATTTGCATCCTCTAGTAGCTTGGCATCCTCAAATGAGAATCCAGCTGAAGTCAAAATGGAAACATCATTAATTGATTTTGACTCTGCTCCAGAACCTCCAGTTACTGCAGCAGTGCCACAAACACAGCAAGTGGCTACAGATACATCTGCCGTGCAGCCAACATCTAGTGGTGACAACTGGGCAAATTTTGATTCAGTGCCGGATGTGAAAGTAGCTCAAGCAGCTTTGAACTCCAATTCGGTGCTAGATGTTCTTTCAGAGTTGTCTATTCCTGCATCCGCTCCTGGTCCATCTGCTGGAAGTCATGGTAATGATATGTTCAATTCTCTTACAGGCAACATTCCAGCTTTCCCATCTGGTAGTTCACAGACATCATCGTTTGGGTCAGCCTATGGAGGTACTGTGTATCCTGCTGCAGCAATCAGCAACTCGGCCATGGTCTCCCCTGCAGGTGCTCCAGCTGCATCCCTTGGTACAGCACCGATATTACCAACTGGTGGAGGTAACTCCTTTGAAAATGCTTTCACTGGAGGGAAGTGGCCTGCCGTACAAATTCAACAACCTTCAGTGTTCCCTGGAGTTGCTGGCGTGCCTAATTCTCAACCAGTCACTGTTGGTGGACCTTCAAGCAATCAGGTATCCCCTATTCTCTTGCATTTCTTCTGCTTAATATTTGATTTTCTTACCTTGAGTACTTAATCTCTCCTCTTGACCTCTGAAGCCATGGAATTCCCTAGTTGCCGCAAATGCCCATCGGCCTCCTGGTGTTGAACTACAAATGTCTCAAACTGTTACAACTCCGGCCATGCAAACCTCTATTGGAAGTTCTACACAATCATATGCAGAAGTAAAAGCTAGTGGAAGAACAGAACTGCCTCCTGATTTATTTACAGCAAACTATTCTTCTTTTACACCTCCAGTTTCAGGCTGGCATTCTGGTCCCTTTCAAGGCGCTGGGTTTCCAATGCAATACAACATGCCAATGGTATCTTGTTAACCATCATGTTCTAAGTTCTGTTTTTTTTTCATTTTTATATATTCCACATGATTTTTTTTTTCTTTTTTAATTTTTGGCTAGTTAACTGCATTGTGCATCCTAATATAAAATGTGAGTATTTCTGTTTGCAGTCTACTACTACTTTCCAGCAGATATCGAGATCATCAAATCCTTTTGATGTCAGAAATGAACCTTCTCCTGTTCAAGCTGCAATGGTATGTTACCTTTCTCATTAGATTGATTTACCTTTGTGGATAAGTGATTATTTATCTTGGTTTTGTATGCATCTTTCGATCGATCACTCAAGTTTTACCTAAATCATCTTATTAAGGTTTCTTAAATTAGAGATTTGACGATGTAAATAACTTGGTTGTCACTTGAAACGCACAAATTGTTTTTCCTCTAAATAATATTTCTCGTGGCAATTAATGAAACAAGATAGCATGATTGATTCATAATTACTCATTACAACTGTGCATGAGTGAGTTTGATTATATGCTTACAACTTCAATATTATTAACAACTAATGCTGGACATGCATTATTACCTTATCTGCTCAGAATCTCTCAATATTCATTTGTAAAGCAAACTAATGATTTTATGAGCATCTTTTCATAGTTCATACCATTCAAAATTTGAGGCTATCCAAGGCACAATTAGAATCAACAATATCGAAGAATGGAAGTCACAGCGTGATTGGCATTGGCATTGGCTTTTTATATAAATCAAGTGAATAGCTACCTATTATCAATGCTCAAATTTTTTGCTCATTACTAAATGCACATGAAGAATGTATCTCGTCTAAAGATAATGCCAACATTGATGCAGAGCTAGCATAATGACTACAGCATGGTTTTATCTATGTGCTTAGAATTAACTATTTTTACTTGTATTGTAGTTTCCTTCAATGGCATCCTTACAAGGCGCATTACCTAACATCGTGCCTACATCAAACCTGGGTACTTTGCAACATCTATCATCTCTTCCTACTCAGTCACCATCTTATGCATCAGCAATCCCTCCAAGTAGAACTTCATCTTTTTTTATTTGTCCTAGTAGCTTAATTGTTATCTTTACATGTCTTAATATGTGCCTTAATGTTAATTCAGGTTCATATCTGGGGCAACCAGTTCCCGGCAACATGACAATGAGGTAACCTAGTATTCATCACATCTTTTCTTTTCTTTCTATAGCTCTTTTAATACTAATTTCATTAAGTGTTACTTTACAATCAATCATTCCATGATGATTTAAGCGCATTGGAGTTCAAAATTTCCTCTGTGTTAAGTCACCTTCAGCACTTCTTTTTCCCGAATAAGTTATCTTCTGTTGTGCACTTTTTCTTTTCTAAACCACCCATATAAGTTATGTATCTTTGATCTGTCATGATAATTTGTTAATTTTCCCCTCATATGACCCTTTGCAGACCACAAGGATTAGCAGGCTTCGGTCTTGAGGCGCCTGCTTTTGTATCAACGAACCCAAATCACCATCTAACTGGATTACATCCTGCATCTGCTTCTCCAAATAACTTCTCTTCAGCTAGGGGAAACCCATTTGGCTAGAATGGAAATGAAATGTCTTTAGCAGGAGCTTCATCTTGATGCTTCCATTCAGACATTGGGTGGAAACATTGTTATTTGGTAAGATTCACTTTTCCTTGGTGAAGTGGTGAGGCGAGAAGAAGCTGCAGTTACAGATCTTGGGATTGGCTTATGATTGATTGTAACTTGCAGTACCAAAATAGTTTGTGAAATCGACATCTATAGCATGTTCATTGATTATCTGGATTATGCCGGATGCTGTCATGAAGTTTGTATAATTTGTTTTGCTGTCCAGGTCCTTGTCCTTGTGGTGAGAGCTTTTGTACGAGACAATCCATCTTGTAGAGTAACCCCTAGGCTATTTATAATGTTATTGCGTGGAATAGATTTTGTTTAAATAAAGGTGTGCAAGGTTTGCTGTTTTTTGTGTGGAACTATTTCTCCAAGTTGCAGACCATGCAAAATACCACCTAATTTCTTCGTGTTCCTTTCCCTTTCTAGGAGAATCCTAGCAAGTAAAGGTGAACACAGTTCGATTTGGACGGTTGGTTTCAACTTTCTATATCAAACTGCTGATTTGGACGGTCGGTTGCAACTTCTTATATCAAACCACTTTAAGTGGTATGGAATTTTTTAAAATCAAATCAAACTGCTTTACATTCTAAACCAAACCAAACCAAACCAAGTCATTGTTTTAAAAAGTAAGTCATCTAATGCTTATAGCCCATTCAAATATTGACAATTAAATTTTCTTGTTACTATGTAACCAATTATAGTGCAAATCAGTGCCTCAACCATCTATGTACTCAACGAACTCCTGAGGGGATTTAGAATTCAACCAACCACTAATAAAGAATGCAAACTCAAAAATAATTGTTGATATCTGAATAGTTAATATATCTTTTACAATTTAAAAATTAATCTCGTACTTATTTGTATTGAATTTTCACCAAAGTACTATGCTAAAAAGCTCAATGGTCAAATAATGACAAATGATCTTTTAAGTAATCATTCTAGTAATTAACAATAAAATTTAGCAACTAAGTTAAAAGATAAATAATAAATTGAGTGACCTAACCACAAAATTGAGATGCAAATAAAAAAATTAAGACATTGTTCAATTAAAAATTTAAGAGAGCCTAATACAAATCAGAATAAAATAACACAATTACTAATAAAATATAGCAATCAATTATCAAAAAAAATTAAAAAAATATGGGTAAATTGACCTGAATATTGAGCCAAAATCCAAGATAATTATTAGTAAGGAAAAGAAATTGTGTGCTTTTGTCGTTCAGTACTTCAGCTACTTTGAGGGTTTTGCATTCACAAACTTATGGACAATTGGGTATGATCTAAATTAATTGGAATGGATAATTGCTTAATTGAGTATTAAGTTTAATTAAGTTGGGTATTAGATTTAATTGTGTTGGATCTAATATGTATGTGTCTTTTTAATTGAGATGTCTTTACTTTTTAAGTGGAGATAACACCACGCCCCAATTTAAATTAAAATATTTAAAATATACTTGACATAGTTTTTATTCCTATATCTACTGTAAAATAATAGTATAATTCATTTTATTGAAATCACTTAGAGCATTTTCAAGAGACTCTCTATTTTTAAAGAGCATATTCTATCATCTGGAGAGCATCTATAAATTTAGAGAGTTGAAATTTTAAAGTACTAGATCAAGCTCTTTATATTTAATACTTAATTTTACTACTCAAAAAAAAAAAAATATTATTTATCTTTATCTTTTGTTTTAACTAACATTTTTTTAGATTATTTTATTGTTTTCCTACATTGATAAACTCAAGATTTGTTTACATCTCACCACAAACGGACAATTCTCCATTTTCACCGACATAAATCTCGCCCGAACATCATCTCCTCTATTTAATACATATAATCTTCCTAATTCAAATCTTCATTAGCCTCTATCAATCTTCTTCCATTTTCAAACGATTTTGATTTTCAACAGAGGATTTGAATCCCAGAAATCATAGATGTTCCGTTGGATTCTGTATTACTCAATATCCTTTGAAAATCTTGTTCATAGACGAAAACAATCGCCATAAAGTATCTGTATAAGATATTACTATCATACATCTTCATAATATTCTACAGATTAGATGTTCTAAATTGCCTCCGTACTTCTTGTATGTGCATAACAACAATATGGATTAAAAAAAAAAAAGAATTAGATTTCTTCTAACTTTAAATAACTTCAGCCCTTTATTGTGTCAACCTTTGAGTTTTGTACCACACATTTGAGATTTTATCATACCTTGTAATGTTTGTAATGTGCTTCAGTTTCATTATCGTCGTTTAATTGTTGACCTTTGAAATTGAGCCCTATTCAGCTATCCAATTATCAGTGAACACAATATTTGTTGTCTAGTATTAATTTTTTCATATTCGATCTATGTAACATTGAGTGGAACATTATATACTGTTACGTACCCTATTTGATTTTATAAGTGAAATGTATCTTATTGTGCGAACTTCGTTAGACATGTAACAATACTCATTCACGTGATGTCAATCTATGCATTTTATGTATGGTTTTTGTTATCATACACGTGTGTTACAATAGGATTTTCATCAGAATTTTGAACTGCAATGTTGCTCATCAACGTACCATTATGTGTTATCTGACCTCATTGTGCGTTATTCATTGGAGACGTAACACTACTTATCTTGTTTTGTAGTAGTTCAGGGGAAATTATACCATTCTGGGATGATTATCCTAGTGCCCCCCTTTTCGGAAGATTTCGTTTTGTAATTGAATGTTGAATATGGTTTCTTGTGATATTGCAATGTTTGATTTTTTATTGTTCAACAGGTGTTATTGTTTTAATTGCAAGTTATTCGCATTACAGTTTTTGAATTTATTTTGTTGCTTCATAACATTACAAAATCTGATAATCGGTATCGAAACTTTCGGTGACAATTCCATAAAAATTCATATGGCTTCAGATATAAAACTAATTGAGCATAGAGTTTTTATAGTAATTAAATTTGAATAGTCATTTTTTTTCTACATACTCATTTTCAATCGCACATTCACACAATAAAATATTCTCCACGTAAATACAAAAAATTTCATTACTTTTTAATTACATATTCTCTTAAAAATCACTATTCAAATCTCCATCTTTCACAAAATATGGTTGTCAAGTAGGGGCATTATTAGTAATTCCTCGACGATTGCAGCTCACCTAACAATGAAAAACTACAGAATACCATTGAAAATCAAGAAACTTGAATCTCTTGAAGATTACACAAGCTAACTACAGGGTCGAAACATACTCAACTGTTGGATATACTTCAAACGAAGAATTCAGAGCCTGCAGTAGATTGTATGATCCAAGCTCAAAGAAACCTTGTTCATCGAATGTGTGTGGCGGTATGTATGTTTCATAGTCATTCACATTGCAAACATTATCAACACGAAGTGGGTATCCAGCAATTCGCGGTCCTTGAGTTTAAGCTCAATGTAGAATAGTAGGAGATTATCATTTGTTAACCTTGTTGGCACCATATCTTCATCAACTACACTCATTTTTCATGGATGTTCTACTTTTATCCATTCTTAGCTCATTCGTTATCATGTAAACGAATTCGATGTATTTACTGTCGACCGGCAATAGTTGTCCAAATGTATCAGTTCGCTTTTTATGAAGACGATAATTGCATCCATATCCTCAGAAAACCAACAGATATTATGTCACAATCGTTGGGCGGACACATCCAGAATCTAGTACAATGTCACATGGATTATTGACAATGAGTAAAATCTGTAATTTAGACCATTAAACCTCGTAGTAGTATATCTTAAACTCAGCCACACACAAAATGGAAAAAATCTGTAATTACATCACAATTATTTCTTAACAAATAGAAAATCGTGATGTGATTAATCTCAATAGCTAACGTCCAAAAATGAATGCATGGCTTCCAAGAATGTACAGTGGTGATGTTAGTTCTCATAGAAGTACAATTCCAGTAAATTGATAAAGTAATGCATCACTATTTCTTCATATTACGCTCATTCATACGGTAATAATTGTTCAGAGCAAACAAAGATTTTGCATCAGCATGGAATTTATGAACGGAATATTGGTTTTACCTTCGTTTGTGAAAAATCTGAGATTTTCACCATAGTCCCTATATCATAAACAGTGACAGAACCCAACTTATAGATTGCAGGGAAGAAACAATTTGAATTTGTAATACATATATATATTAAGGGATAAAATTCCATATCGAACAAAGATGAAAACATAGACCAATTTATAAGAGTTTGAACTATTCCTTTTAATAAAGTTGACATTTTAAGATGAAATCTCAAATTTTAACATGATATCAGAACCCATTAAACTCCAACGAGCAATTCGATCAGATTAACACTCAAAAAAATTGAGCACACAGATTTAAAAATTGGTTCTCTCAAACGAGCTACTATCTTGCGGGGACATGTTCAGGGATAAAATCTCACATCAAATAAAGATGAAAATATAGATCAATTTATAAGAGTTTGAGCCACTCCTCTTAATAAGGTTGACATTTTAAAATGAAACCCCAAATCTTAATAATACAGAACCTAGAACCAACTTCTTCTCCAATGTGATGTCGGTCATTTTTCCATTGAGATTTTTGCATCAAAATCTGGATTTGGAAAGGAATTAATTGCAGCGCAAGATGTGATGTGTTTAATTTTTTTCGATTACAATTACCTTATGGGAATGATTTAAGGGAAACATATATATAACATAATTATATGTATTATATAGTATTTGTTATAAAATAAAAGTAACATAACAATAAGAGAAGAAAATATAAGAGTCAAAATTCAAATGTGTTTTACTGAGAACCAATGTTCCATATTTACATGGTTCAAAATAAGAGTTATAATTAAATGAAATGGATCTTCTAGACTAAATAAGATTTATCTATATATCATGATAATGCTAAATAATTATCTCATTATTTAACAACACTCACCCTTTGATGATTATTTATACAATAACTATCTCATTGAAACATTGTTTGACAAATATTCAATGTAAAAAATACCAACAAATGAAAAAAGAGTACAAATAATTTGGAGTAATAAAATGTTACCTCATTAAAACTTTGTCAGAAACTTAGTAGGACAAAACTTGATCAAAGGAAATGAGTACAGCTACTTCCCTGATTTCAATTCTTGTATCAATTCATCATTGTTTTGTATATCAATGTCTTCAATATTATAATTTATGGTAAAATATGTCTTATGTTGTCTTGTATAGTTTTTAAATAATGCCGTATTTATTACAATATATTTATCGATCTTTGATGATTATAGTAACATGATAATTCGAAAAATAACTATTATCGATCTCTTCGAGAGTTTCATACATATCAAAATATTATTTTGAGGGTAAATGTATTGTATGTTATGGACATTCATCACACAAAAAATTATACCTAGTTAAAACCTTATTAGGAAAAATATTGTAAGAAAATCTTAATGAAGGAAAAAGAATACATTTTTCTTTTTAATTGCTTTATTTTTTGTTGGAGATTTTTTATATTAGAATCAATTATTATCACGCTTCAAGTGTGCAATCAAATATCATATTTACTAATTGTCATCTGGGACATTAATTCGAGTTGGAGCATTTAAAGTTGACGTGTGAGATATCGTTGATCTCTTTGCTTAATAAATGCATATAAATAAATTATCTTTCGAACTTCTAATTCAAATTATATTTTGCGAGAATTTAGATAATAATACGTTTGTACATTATTGTCAATTTCTTAATTCATCCCTTTAATGCTAAGAGAATTGGTCATTCAAATTGACAATCACTTCTATTGTGTTATAAAATATCACCGGTTCAAACCACATATTTATTCTCAACGTTTTTTATTTTTCATCTTAGTGCATTGTGGTGGATTAATTTTGTACGTACTGCACTATCGAAATAATTAGATAGAAAAATCACGCTTTGATTATAAGCCAATTATAACAGGGAGAAATATGATGTTGGCGTAATGCGGAATAGCTTTTCCTAAACAGAAATGAGAAATATTTTGTTCTCAATTAAATTAGTTAGATGTGTTTAACAAGTAATAGTATTAAAACATTTATAGACATCTCAACTAACACTTATTAAAATATTGATATTTAGGATCACTTGCATTAAAAAGACACGTCATCTTGATTGTATAATCTCAGAATTATGCCCATAGTTTAAAATTTGAGCAATAATTTTGCAAACTCCGAATTGCGAACACCATGCAATCATCTAATATATGTATCAAATCTATTAAATACAAATAATATCTAGATGGTCAACATGAAAAGTGATGAAACTATTTATCACCCTGATTAATTTTAAGAAATATAAGAAATTCAATCTCTATTTTAACTAGTGATAATTAGTTTTCAATGAAGAGAACAAATATTATATAAAAATTCATTGTATTGAAGAATCTTATTATTTTTCAATGAATGTTTGAATTCTCAATTTTGCATAATTATTGATCCAATAATGATCTAATTGGACATGCCAAACAATAAAATATAAGAGTTATTGAGATTCTGGTTCAAAACAATATTTATCAAAATGATCACTAAAATTTAATATAATGTGCCAATTAAGAAACACTGTTACAAACTTTGTAGATTTCTTTATTATATAATGGAGACTAAATTACTAACAATAGTAAATATTGACTCTTCTGGAGTCTCAAAATAATATCATTTAGGAATATTGATATAAATAAACTATTGCTTCTTTAAAAGCAATTTAATTAAAATTACAATTCTCCAAGATCAATACAATATTTATATTGAAATATTTAAATTATGATTCTTCAAAAAATAACCACATAAGATTTTTCAAGAATATTAATAAATATGAAATTGTACTTCATTTAGAGAAACACAATATTTTTCAAGAATATTGATTTATATTAATTGATTCAAACAATTCTGCAATATTCTTTTGGAATATTCAAATGTTTGAATCATACTGCGTTCAAGAATAACAATAACATTATGCTCTTCATGCGTAATAATATATTATTGTTTAGAATAATAAATTATGTAAGGATTTACTCTTCGAGAGTAAAAACATAATTTATATTAAACCCTTGTTTGTTTCCCATTTCTTGTCAACAAAAATGAATTTTTGTACCATTTTTTTCAAACTTTTTGGGGATATTGTGAGAGAAAATGGTAAAAAAAAAAAATGTCTGCACCTGTTTGTAACGGTAAGAAAATGTATTAAACATGGGATGAAAATTGGAAACAAACAAAAGCTAAATTTTATGTTATTATGCTTTTCGATAGTAAATAAATTCTATTTAGAATATTGATGGGAATTACAATGTGCTACTTCAAAAGCACATTATATTTTACCAATTACTTTTTCAAGAACAATATGTCAATATTCTTCTGAAATATTGAAAATTATAATACATACTCTTCAGAATCAAGTAATATTCTTTTGGAATATTAATTATAATGTTGTGCAATTTCAGGAGTAATAACGAACTATTCTTTTGAAACATTAGCTCTTCAGGAGTCATATATTTGCTTCTTCAAGAGCCATATATCAATATTCTTTTGAAATATTAAAAATTATAATTCGTGCTTTTACCCAAAAATTGATTTATATTCTTTTGGAATATTGAAATTGTAATATCATGCTCTTATGGAACAATTAATATTCTTTTTAGAATATTAACAATGTTGTGCTACTACGGAGCACCGATAAACTATTATTTAAAAACATTAACTCTTCAGGAGTATGTTTCATAGCAGAATATTAATTATTTGCAGAGTTGTAATTCTTCGGGAGTAACAATATGATCAATTTAAAGTTTAAAACCAACATAAAATTTTTTTTCATCACGTTGTGATAGAACAATAACAAATTATATATATCAATACCATTAAATAACATTTAATCAAATATTATAAAGCATTTCCTTTAAAAATTGAAGTATATAATGAGATGTGAAGAAATTCAAAAGAATATGCAATCAAACACTTACTTACAAATTATTTTTTCTACACAAACCTTATGCAACTAAATTTTAATGGAGCAAAGTAATTCTTATGTTACAAGACATACAAACAAATTTCGTCATAATATTCAAGTAAACGGCAGACATAAGGGGATTTTCAAAATTTAGTGCAAGACATGAAATATTCTAATTGAGTGCAGAATTGAGAATTTGGATGCTGAGAAGTGTAATATTAAAAAAAAAATCACAACGTAAAATTGGGTAAAAACTTTAGTGCAGAGTTTTGATCGCTAATTTTTTTCTAAGAAAAAATAGTAATTAGATAAAAGCGTTTGTGCTGATAACGTGTTCTAAAATAGAAATAATAGAACAAAAAGAAAAGAAAATATAAGAGTCAAAACTCAAATGTATTTTATCGAAAACCAATGTCCCATATTTATTGGATCCAAAATAAGAGTTATAATTGGAATGAAATGGATCTTATTGACTAGATAAAACTTATCTATGTATCATGATAATACTAAATAATTATCTCATTATTTTATAACAGTATTTTAGATATTAATGAAAAATTGTAGTACATTTGGAATTTTTTATTTTATTAGGGTATATGTGATTTTTTCCTTACTTTTAATTGAGTTGGATAAAATTTAAATTATTTTATTTTCAGATTATTTTTTGTGAACGGTTTGCAAAAATTGAAACATAAACCAAACTACTTTAAAACAATTTGGTTTAATTCAAAACCAACACTTTAACGGATCCACGTGGATCCAAACCAATAATTTCAAAAATATGATTTTGATTCGATTTTATGGTTTGACAATTTCATTGTTCAATCTTACCAGCAAGTCAGTAATCACAAGAAAAGTTATCTCAAGAGGTACTATGGTCACACTTTACCAAAACGATACCTCATCTATTTATTTTTAATCATTCTAGTGTTGAGCAAATATGTAAGATAGGTTCATTTTTGTTGTATTCTGCCCAACAACTCGTACACAGTTTCTACATGTCTCTTATTCCTTAATTCTACTCATATAAGGTTATACATATTTACGGTGGACACCCCTTGTATTCAATTGGACAAGTTCGATTTTTCTCATGTTTCCTTGCATTTTGAAAGTGCTGCCTTTAATTCATGTAAAGTACTTGAAAACTATAACCAAATAAAATACTCAATGTTTACTTCTCTTTTCTTGACAAGCCTGTTTGAGGGTTTTGTTTATGGGCTGATCATGGTTACACAAGTTATCTAATTTTCAAGGGTCAAATACTCACTTAAGTAGTTGTGTAATGCCCAGAAAAAAAAAAAGGGTTAAAAAAAGGGGGAAAAAAACCAGAAAAAAAGGAAAGAAAGAAAACTCCGTCTTGATTTTAAATGATTTCCTTGACCGCTTACGCTTTTCTGACGTATAGTTTTTATTAATTAACTCAAGTATTTGTAAATGAAAATTATATATAGAGATTGAATAATTCTATTTAGTATCACTGCTATTAAGTACCAGTTTAGATGACGCACTAGATGCATTACATTACAAGTTCAATTAAATATAAGAAATTATGATCACTTTAATAGGACTTATGATATGCGGACATATAGATTGATATTCAATACTACTGATACTAGATAACATTATTCATAAAGATCAAGTTGTTCTGGACTTGGAAAGTTCAATATGTAATAGCATCTTAATCTTTATCCTTATGGCAGTGTTGTAGCAATTTTTTTTTTGGAACAATACATAAATCAGATTTT
>CAIGRN010005715.1:0-15324 GCA_903798345.1 Fraxinus anomala | reverse complement strand
AAGATTAATAAGTAAATTTTAGCATAAAATAATCATATGAGCGTATAAAATAAAGAGGAAAAACTATACATTTTACATTCATATCACCCAAGTTGTATTGGAGGGACGAAAAATGACTCAATTATACATCTTGCAGGGTCGTGCAGAATCTAGAAGAGTTAATCAGCACATGTTTAGTACCGTGGATGACATTCAGTTTGGTACAATACCTTTAGGAACTCATAAATGGTTAAATATGAAGAATACAGCTTATTGGAGTTTAGAAGATATGTGTAATGCCGTTTTGCTACCATCACCTGCGGTACCATTGTATTTAGTTGCTACAGTAAGACCTAGTGGAACAAAGTATGTGGATGCTGATTTTGTTGAGTATGCTTTAAGTGAGGGTAGAATGTGTACAGTATAGCAAGGGGTCTTCTGTAAAAACATTTTGTATTGATTCTGCTCTGGGGTGTGTTACAACTAATTTTAGTTAATTTAAAATCAATATGATTTTTGGGAATTTGAGCTAATTCTGCAGAGTAGTGTTTGGATTCATTGGAAGATGTGGAGTTTTGTTTTTTGTTGGAGAAATTAAAATTTTTGGTTATTGTTGAAGAATCTAGTACATTCCTTAGTGGAATTCGTGAAAATGTGAAGATTGTTGAAATTTGGGTGTGACCCGAATTTCTTTGTTGACTTGTTGAAGTAACCAAAGAATTCTAATTGAAGTGAACGTTATGAAGAATCCAAATTTGAAATGCTATTAGAGTCCTATGTCAAGTTAAAGTTCTCTTTTGGAAGCCCATTGGGAGTTGGAATTTGTATTGGACTTGAAGATGTTGAAATTATAGATCGAGAAGAAAAGTCGCCACATTTTCGCTAGTTTACCGTTAACTGGCGGCTCGAGTAACACCTATAGGTTTTCTCTCGATACTTAGTCGCTCGCCTGTTGCCCGCCAGCACTCGAGCAACGGACTTGTCGCTAGCCTGTCGCTAGCTTATCACTCGAGCGACAGTGTTATCTTTTCCAAGCCCGTTTTGTGTTTTAACAGGTTTTTGGTATTCTACTTCAACTACAACTCATCTAA
This sequence comes from Fraxinus anomala, assembly GCA_903798345.1. Classification (NCBI taxonomy): domain Eukaryota; kingdom Viridiplantae; phylum Streptophyta; class Magnoliopsida; order Lamiales; family Oleaceae; genus Fraxinus; species Fraxinus anomala. Next base: position 14,254 of record CAIGRN010005715.1, on the reverse strand, counting down.
TAGGGTTTGAACGTCTCCCTACATAATTGCCTATATATACTTGGCTCTTCTCTACAATTTTATAAGTGTGAGATATATAATTACTAGAATATATGATTCATTGTAATCTTCTTTTTTTCTCCACTATTATTGAGTCAATAAAATCTCTTAATTCTTTTGTCATATTTTTGTTTTCTATTATTCTTATTTTCTTGATCTAATACTTCATATTTTGCCATATAACTTCAATATCTCAATTCGATGATTGGTGTCACAACAAGTGGTATCAATCATAACAGTTGACATCATTCAAATGTTGATGGTTCATTCTGCTATATCATTACAAATTATTTGGCTATTAATGGTAAGAACTTGACACTTATAAATATTTATGTATTCATATTTTTCTGGGTATAAACACATTAAGTCTATCCTTTATATTATTTATTAATATTTGGTTCAACTGCTAGATATCACAAAGTTTAATGAAATTAATTGATTTTGTTTGTGACCTAAAAAGTGACAACAGAGAACATTTGTTTACTCATCTATTAGGAGTACTCGTCGTATCCAATCATTTTATTTAACTTACAATGGCTTCGAGAGGAGACATGGATGCATGATCGAAGCTAAGTTAATATATTATCAAGTTTTACAATTTTGATAAAAAAAAAAAAAAGGGCTCCAAAAGAGCAATATCGTGTGATATAAAGGTGCAAACTTTACTATTATTAGTAATTTGTTCGTCATCGAATAAAAAAGAACATATTAAGTTTCTAAAATGTGTGTCATAATTGGTACTATACAAGTATTAAGACAATTGCACATATTTACTGAACTAGAAGTTGAATGTTTGAAGAAATAAATTATTTTTTGGCACGATTGGTTAGAATATTTTGGATTAATAATAGTACGAAAGTTTATTGATATTATTTTAAAGAACCAAAAGTGTCTTCTATGTACTAAATTCTCTTGTGCTGCTTATTCTTAGGACAAATTGATTGTTGGATCACCAACTAAAGTTGAGGTTGAATTTCCAATATTTTTGTAAGAAACTCAAGGGCAACTTTGCGGGACACACTCCTTCCATGTAGACCATCTACAAAATTTATGATATTAATAGTTAGATCACACGTATGCTTATTATACACACGTACCACGATGTTTGCAAGATTCTTTGCTCAAATATTTGATTGTGGGTATAACTGGTTGATGTGACTATGGTCAATGGATGGCGGGGTAGAGGTGGGACCATGGGGGTGGTTAGGAGGGATGAAGACAGCGTGCGACTGTAGTGTGTGGTCAATGGAAGAGGTGGTGCATGGTGGTGGTGTGTTACTCGATGGGTATAGTGACATTGGTGGTGGGGCTGATAGCACTGGTGATGGAAGTGTTGCCTGTGGAAAATTGGTTGATATGGTAGTGTCAAGGTTTGGAGATAGCAGAAGATGGACGAATGCTAGATTCTAAATATTAAGCTCATATTTGATAGAGATTTAGTAGATTTTGATAAAAGTTGATTAAATGTATCGTTGAAAAGTTGTAGGTATCATAAAATATGTGGTTAAAATTAATTATTAGCTTAATCGAAACCAAACAGGAGCTAAATAACATTGCTAAGTTTGTTTGGAATAATGCAAGTAATAAGGATATATGGCGTAATTTCCTCACATATGAAACAATATGCCTTTTATGCAAGTTGGGCCCATTAGCGGCTCAATTATAAACCGGGGAAATTGTCGTGTTTTGTCATGGACACACATATTGGGGCCGACAAGCAAACTACTTTGCATTTGAACGTATCAAATGTTCAACAGTGAAATATATAGATATTCATAGGTCAAATTGTTTGTTTAAGTTTGACATAAAATTTCATATTAAAATGTAAATTATATTAAATCATTTTTTATATTTTTACATTGGATGTGAAAATTTACCCATCACATGCACACAATTTTATAGTGAACTACCTCGTCACAAATCATATAAATTTTTCTATGTGGACTTGATCAGGGGTGAAGTCAGCGTTTGGCGAGTCCCTACAACCTTCCTTGTTGGCTTTGTCGATTTTCTTTCCCGGGCGACCGTTCAACAACTACTTGAGCTGCTGTCTAGCGACCTCCCATGTTCATCGGATCAGCCCCTGCTCATCTGGATTCTTAGATCCGCGATTAGATGTTTCACAACTTTTTCCTATCCTCTTTAAGTTTTTTAAAGAGGAATAAATTCTATAAATAAACAACCGAAGATAAAAATCTAGTAGCTAAACGTTTTAACATTTGGAAAAGATCACGATCTTAATTTTGTAATTATCTTTGTTTCATGATTAAAGTATGGATTAGTGATATAAAACCTAGTTTTTGTCTTTAATGTTGATGTTGATGGCAAGCACCCACATACGTGGATGGCCATTATGTCGACTTGGAACCTTGTAGGAAGGCCCCATAACTCACATCATCAACCGTTTCTGTTGGAAATGGCTAGTCGACATCGAAATAAAAAAGTTTGTGATAAAAAAAGTGTCATATTCTATCTCAAATCTATTAATTTATTAATATTTGAACTTGATTTGATTCTTTTTAAATCGAATTTGATAAATATATAATCTAGTCTATATCGAACAATTTAATTTGAACTTCATAATCGAGTTGGCATTGATTTAAAAATTTTACTAGCTGAAAAATAATCACACTTTTTAATTTAGAATTGAATAAAATTAGATAAAAAGGGGGAAGTAGTGGAAATTTAGAGATAGTAATCAAGATGTGACAAGAAACCCTAATGGGACACACTTTTACAGAAGATAAATATATACATTTTAACTTTCCACTGTGCCTGAATTAATGGATTCGCCTACCTGAAAACAAATGCATACAGATAAGGATAAACCCTAAAACCAAAAGCATGGGTTTGCATGAGGATAGATAAGCTTCTCTCTAATTACTTATTAAAAAACACCAAGATAAGAAGCATCCAAAGCTCTTTTTTTTTTTTTTTTTAGCTAAATATAGTGAAAGTTGAAAACTACATTTTTTTTTTGCATAACTACACCATATTTTAATTGCATGTAAGTTCGTAATCTTTATTTAATTATAACGCCTATGTCTCTAGTTTTCTCTCTCGTCGCATTTTTATTCTCAATCTTCGATTAATTAGCACTTTTTGTCCTTGATGATTATTTTCATCTAAAATTTCGTCAAGAGATAGTCAAAATTTCTCCATGTTATTTTTTAAACAGAAAAAGAAAAAGAAAAAAAGACAACCTCCCTCATTTTAAAGCACATTAACAGAACTTTAGACGAAAATCGTCATTAGAGAAAGATGGCTAATTATTGAAATGTTATTAATAAGATTGAGATGACAAAGATTTAAGAACATAAATATGATAATAAATAAATATTAATGACAGTTTATTGCAATTAAAATTTGGTGCATTTATATAAAAAAAAAATGGTGCGAATATAACACACATTTTTTTTATTTGTATTTCTTATCTTTTCAAGGGCATATTTGATAAATAATGACACTATTAAATTAATAAAATAATCAAAATCTTGTTGCTTACCTTGTTTTGTGTGTCAAGTATGTACCACCATGAATATCCGTTAAAAAGTTCTCATCGAACTCCTTTAACATATATATAATATTCTTTATGAAAGCATTTAACAAATTACAAGGGAAGAAAGATGGTACGTGTAAATGGATGGTCTTTATGCAAAGTAAGTTGGTGATGAAAAAGAACAGTTTACTTGTAGATCTCTAAGATAAATTAATTAAGGATTAAGAATATGCTTAGGGTCCGTTTGATTGTAAGAGTGAAATTTGAGTGGAAAAAAAATGAATTACAGAAAATTGAATTGTCTAGAATTGTTTTCCTGAAAATTGTTAATTAATTGTGTTTGATTAGTATAATTTTCCACTTAAAAAATGTTGAAATTTTGAATCTTTTGGTGTACGTTTGACTTTATTTTCCATGAAAATTATCCATTAAAGAGATTTTTTTTTTTCGACAATTGGGAATAAAATTTGTTTTCATTAAAAAAAAACATAGAAAACCATTTTTCCCACCAAAGTGGTGGGAAAACAAATTTAATGAAAACATGAAAAATGGGTCGTGTGAAAATTTTGGCTATCAAACAAGACAAAAATTGAAACTTGAAAAATAATTTTCAAGTTCCATGAAAAATAGGATGAATCAAATAGGGCGTTAGTGCTAGATTGTAACTTTTTCCTCATTACTGTATAACATCATATTCACTTTATAGCAATTGAATTTGGTTTTTTTTTTTTTCACTGTTGAAAAAGTGAAACCTATAAGTTTCTTTAAAATGTCTCCAAATTTACTCAATTAGCTTTTGTGCATTCACACTTTTAGAAAAGGTCATTTGTAACTTTTTTTTCCTAAATTTATTAATCAAAAAATGTTCCCCCAGTCATAGAAGTACAAACAAAAAGAAGAATAATGTTATTTATTTTCTTTAAAGATGATCATCGATCTATGTAGTGAATAATGTACTATAAAATGATAAAATCAAATCACTTAATGCCACTAGTGATTATCTTTATACTTTACTCTGAAAAGATTACAAAGCTCAAAATTTGTCTGATATGAAAGTAAATGAACGAGATTACAAGAAAAAGCTCAAATAAGATATATAGAGAAGTAAACATAATGTTAAAGGGCTAAATTCAATGAAAACAACCAAGGCCGAACATATTCTGGGTTATTTGCTTCAATTAAGAATAAATTTAGTCTCATTGACACAATAACTGATTTTAATTATCGAAGTCTAAGTGACTTCCTTTAGTATCAATGACCGTACTCACTCAGTAATACTTATGATCGGCACTCTCTCCAACCATTTCATATTCGATATAGATTGAAACGCCTAATAAACTTTTACGTTAAAAGATTCTAACTTTATGACTCGACAATAAATATACGAATATCGATCATGTAGCTTTTTAACACCAAAAGTACCTACGATGCTACATGTCATGTAAGCTTTATAACACATCATATCTTCGTTGTGAAGTATTTTTGATCTTGTCCTCGACTTTACAATTTGACATACCATTTTTTTAATGTTATTCAAGATAGAGAAAACTGAAAGTAGGAAGTATTTTAGTTTTTACTCTCTTTTCCTTCTTATTTTAACTTTATACATATCATGACATTGTTGCTTTACTTTTTTAATTTTTTATTTCTGAATATTCTATTACTTTAATCAATAGAAAAAGAATAATCCTTTTTATTTGATTCTATCATAAAATCATAAAGTGATACCTACACAACATTCACAGAGAATTTCAAAATAAAAAAATAAAATAATCTAAAATCAAAGAAATACCTGAATTAATGCTCAAGGCAAGGAATCCTACTATAGTCTATTGGGTGATTAATTAAGAATCACCGAAATAAAATTATTGGCAAAATTACAGAATAAAGTTTATAGAACGACACCGTTTCGTTGAAGAACCAGCCACCTTGTCGAGCAGTGAACACACCATATGTCACTCGCTTAAGGGCCACCATGAAACCGAAAGTTTCAAGGTATTCTTAATTAGAGTGGTAGTTAATTAGTTATGTTGGTTACTTGTCACATTTTTTGCTATATAGATATTTTTTTTATTGATCATTAAATTATTTTAATCTAATTTTTATGAATTAGAGGTTCGGATTGGTACCCTCAAATAAGTGAAACTCCTCTTCTTTTTTTTTGATAATTTAAAGAGACGTATATAAATATAAATTGATTATATAGAATTGTGTGTATAAAAATATTTTTTATTTATAATTTTGTAGTCAGTGATCTCATTATGAGAATCAACTTTTAAGGACAAGAAATTCAACATAATCCATTCGCACTTTGAAATTGTGTAATTAATGGGTGAGAGAATTGATATCTCACTTTTGAACATGCAAATACACGACGAGTCTTTCGAATTATTATCACATAAAGCAATCTAACGATTAGTTAAAAATCTTCCTTGTGTCGAACTATTATGATATCGAACTCAGTGAGGTAATTTATTATTTGAGCTCATTCTTTTTTCGGAAAGTGTAACATATGTGACTCAATAAATTGTTATGATAGTTTCACCGTGAGGTAATTTGACTCTCAAAAAGAATTAGATACATATAATAGAATCATTGACCGAATGAACTAGGCATCTAGCCATTCCATTGACCACTTTTAACGATTTGATGTTTCTTGTTATGATAGTTTCACCGTTTGGATTATCTTACTAAGTAAATACATGTAAACCCTATTTGATTTTGTTAAAAAAATCGAGAAAAAATTAAATTAAAGTCAATAACTAAATTAAACAATGCAAAATATGTCTAAATTCTTGGAAGGAATCGAAGGAAACAATTTCAGAATAATTTGATTATGCACAATACTAAATATAATTACAATTAAGAATAACCATTAAATACTATTATTAATTAATAAAATGTTAAAAAATTAAATGAGGAAAGTTAAGAAAAAAAAAAAAAACTGTGCTCTGGAAAGTATTATGGGCATAAAAATTGGTCCCACTATAGTCTCATCAGAAATAATTAATTCCACAACAGAGTAGTCCAAAATATGTGAAAGAAAACACTAATTGCATAGCATAGCATCTCTCGAATTGTCAATCAATACCATAATCTATAATCATTATAATGGATTATTAGATTAGACTTCAAATTGTCATAATTAATTGGTATATGTTTTGCTTTTTTTTTTTTTTAGAAAAATATTTTGAAGAAATTACGTTAGGTTAGCTTCCTCTAAAATTATTTTGGGCTAGATAAAGTACTTACAAAAATTATATAAATATGTTTATTTATTTATTTTGTTTTTAAAAAGCTATACGAAACGTGTTGTAGTAAAATGGCCCACTTACATACAAGACTTTGAAAGAAAATCACATTGTCCAGTTGAAAAGTGGGCCATTCAGAGTACCGCGTTTCAAAATGTGGGCCGACCAAAAAAAAAAAAAAATACATTTATTTCTTAGTTGCACGCGTAACCAATTTTTTTTGTTCTTGTCCACAAAATTTTAGGGGTTGTAAAAGTTTGGTCCAATTTGATTGCAAAAAAAAAATGCAAATGTTTATTCCTAACTTTATAAAGAATTATTTTTTGAGTCTATACTTTTGACTTCTTAATTTCTTGGTCGCAAAGTTTGCACTTGTCAAACTTCTCGTGAACTTTGAGCAGTGTTATAATGTTATTTTATGGTATGGACGAGACAAGACTAGTGATGAAGGTGTCAAGAAAGTGAGTAATTAGAACTCAAACAATAATTAAAATTCACGAGAATAAGTAATCACTTCAATTAATTATTTTTAGAGGGAAATGACTTTTAAGTCAATCCAACAAGGACGAAAGCCTCCACAACTCATGTTTTGATGATAATGAACGACATATTTATTTATTTATTTATTTTTGGAATTCCGACTGATAAATTTTCAATAGCTATTATGTACATATAGATAGAAAATATAAGAACATTCTACAAGAACCTCAATCCAGTCATTTCATCAATTGAGTGCGTTTTTTCATGATACATTGCACTAACAATATTCATTCCTAGCAATGGTTAATCATCATATCATGTGATAAAGAGATCAAAAGTCCCTTCTAATCAGCAAATTATCATATGAAGAGATCAAAAGTACCTTCTAATCAACAAATTATGATAATTATGAACCATTCATTGGAAATTAGTGGGTGGCAAAACCCCTCAACTCACCGATCATCACGGCCTAGTAATTTACAACTTACTCTTTCTAACAATGAAATTGATCTTACTTATGTACCAAATCTTGAAGTATTATTTTAAAAGAAAGGTACCACAATTATCGTAAACCAACAAAGATTTTATCATTGAAGTACATAGCAAGATGATCTCATTTTGACAGCAAAATATGTTTAAATTCTATTGTTATTTGAATTTTAAATGAATCACCTCTAAAGCGAACTATTTTAAGACGGATAATTCAAGTACTTACATGCAGTTTGACTAACATAAAGGAGAAAAACAAAGATTATTCGTATTATAAATTTTTTCAGAAGAGAATCGGCCGACCAAAACAGTGAAGGTGTTTGGTTAATAACAGTGTGGTTTGGGATGACCCACACTAGAGACAAGCCCCGTGGGAAATATATTCACATTCACTAATGTAAGTTAAGTTAGAAAAAAGCAAAAGGAGTAGTTGAGTAGAAAAGCACACGTTTGATGTCGGGCATGAAGCCCAACAGCCTGTGTGCCTATAGTTCTTCTAATATCGTCGGAATAATGATATTTATTATCATAATGATACAACATTTGTGATGTGACAATTTAAGTGGAATAATGAGATATAACAGTTTAATCCCCCTCTCTCATAAATATTGAACTATTCTATCTCATTATTTCACGTAAGTTGTTATATCACCGATATTTCATCATTATAATGATCAATAACATTATTCAATATTGTTGATATGTTACACTTGTTAGCCCTACCCTATGCCTTGCTTTTAATCAGTCATGTATAGTATGCTACACCTAAAATCCCAGGTTCTTCGTTTTCGTATATGTTTTTTTTTGTTGGACGACGGCAAACACTGCAATCACCTTAAAAAAAGAAAAAACTTCAATTTATTTGTCAATATATGTTGGTTTCATTAATATAAACTACGAAATTTTATTTTTACCATTGTCATGGAGAGTTTAAAGTGTCACACAAGGGATGTTACGAAAACGAGTCTTTTGACTCTTTATCGACATTCAAGAAATTAGAAAAAGCGGGGCATTTTAACAAGTAAAGTTCTTTTTTACTTGAAAGAGACAAGAATTACTGTCTAATCTTGTCGATAACACATTTGAGCAAAAACTCTTAGGGGGAAACCTTCACCATTAATTGGACACTTGCAGAGGGCATCAAATTTTGTTGCACTTTCCTCTCTTTAGTTAGATTCTTCAAACAAATCGTTTGGTTCAATGAATGAAAATTGAGCATCAAGAATGAAATCACAAAGATGACTTTTGTCAATCTTCCCTTTTAAATCAAAATAATAAATTGTAAAAATAATAAATAATAATATAATTATTATATGGGTGCTCAATTATACTACAAATGTGGAATGCATTCCATTGGTAAACCCTAATTTTATAATTTAGCGTAAAACCTATGATTTAGGCGTGAAAAACGGAATCACTTTGGGATTAACAAAATGTTTCTTTATACTTTAATTAAAATTACTTTTTTTTTATTCTAAACCAAGTAGTTTGCAAGAAGTTTTGACCATTAAAGTACAGGTGAAGATCTCAATATTAAAGTTTTATTAAAATAACAAGATAGATACACAAACTATGGTTACTAAACGCACAACCAGTGAGGAATTCTGAAAGAAACTCTAAATTTCTACGGTATAACATACCAAAACGCTTATCTTTAAAGATATTAGAGTAGATAAAAGTATCGAGGAGAAGTTCGAATTTTCTTATTATTTATAACTTATAAGCTGTACAAAATAAAAAATAAAAAATTGAGACAATTTAATTAATTTGGGATGCATAATCTTTTCAAAGGTTCGGTTTGATTATTCTAGTAATTTTGGGAATAATTAATTGGGTATGCAAAATCACTTCAAAGGTTCTGTTTGATTATTCTCCTGATTTTATTATCACTCTGGCCCCTTCAAGAATCTTTCCATTCACATTCTACTGATTTTATTATCACTCTGGCCCCCTTAATGGTTTAGGTAAATGTACGGAAATTAAAAAAAGAAAGAAAAAAAATTAGTTGGGTTGTAATACGAGCATAAATATACAATAAAATTATTTGTACAAAGTTGAGTTACAAAAGTTTGGTTACAAAGCATGTTAGCAAAATCCAGACAGTTGATTTCAAATGATTTAAAAATCTGTTTTTAAATAATTGGTGTAGATGTTATTTTGTCAACCCACTTTGTAACATAACTTTGTACATGTAGCATAATTCTTAAATTTTTTGNAAATCCAGACAGTTGATTTCAAATGATTTAAAAATCTGTTTTTAAATAATTGGTGTAGATGTTATTTTGTCAACCAACTTTATAACATAACTTTGTACATGATCACAAATATATAAGAACAAAAGATAATTGACAGAGGAAAGGAAAATTTACTAAAATATGAAGAAAGAATACAAATATTTTTTGTTTACAAATTTGTAACTTGTATAAGTTACAATGAAGGGCTAACTATATACATGGAGCGTTTCAAACCCTAAAAATAGAGTTATAGATAGAAAATAATGTTGAAAATGAGCAAAAAAAAAAAAAGGCAAAATGGGCTTGGACCAGATACATAAATCATTCGAGCGCCAGATGGACGGCAGCTCGTTGTAAAGAATTTCACGCCTGCGAGCTGGAGGCTAGCAGCCAATTCATGAAAAAATGCCAAAAATTTCTCTCTGATCCATATTTTGACCTCTTCAATTTCAACACAAATTCCAAACTTCCAATTGAACTTTCAAATTAAATTTCAACTAGAATTGTCAAATAGATTTCGAATAGCATTCTAAATAGAATTCGGATCACACCCTAATTTTAACAAGTTAGTTCTTGACTCGTAAATTGGAATGAGCACATGTTGGAAAACCGTTTGGGCTATATTTATATAATTTAAGAAGTATAAAATACTATGCAAACTAATAAGCATGATCGAACGAAGTTCCAAATCGTTTTTAGTAGCTTAAATCACTACATCTAAAATTTAACGTATTAGATAGAAAAATAATTTATTTATATTCTTTATTCAACACTTGTTATTGCATACCATATTTAATTTTTTACGATAAACCCTAACACTTGGAAATTTCATAAATCCGTGATTCTACGTTATTTAAAAGATGATCATGAAATTCTTAGGAATCTACATGAATATGTACGTAGTAGACAATTTTGCATACGTAGTAATTGAAGGGTTGGGGGCAAAAGCAAACAGCTGAATTTAATGTGGTTGGGAAGGGGGCAGATGACGTTGAAAATAAGGACGAAATGTACCACATTATTATTTCTGACTCACTCACGCCCACTTTTCTGTCGTGACATTTTGACTGACAAAGTAACACCTAACTGAATTGCATTGGATTTATTAAACTCCCGTTTGACTTTAAATATTTTTATTTTTCATGCTTATTTTTAATCAATTCGCGTATATAAATTCAATATTTTTTTCTATTTTTAATCACATATTTTTTTTAAAAATTATTATTCTAAACATCATTTTCTCTCAATTTTTATTTTTAACGGCCATGAAATGGGAGCTAATTTATTTATCAATGTTTACGTTATTTTCCGAACCAAATTTATGAACATGGTTGTCATCTAGGTTATAGGCTTATAGCCCGGTTAGATTTTTAGAATAATAACTAACAATGGGCCCAACTCATTTCAGTGGCTGTCATATATTCTAGGTGAAAAGAAGATAATTTGGATAAAAGTAATTGTAATTATTTATTTTACTATTAAAAGTAGATTTGAGAAATGTTTATAAATAAATTGATATGAGTAGTGGATAAATGAATAATATTTATGGATATAAAAAATAATTTAAATATTTATAAACATGAGCCAAATATAGGTTAAGATTCTAAGGAAAAAAAAATTGAAATTATTATTGGAATCAACAGCCAAAAACATTTACAATGTAATTCTATCAATTTTATAGACATTTTCAAATAATATGTATTAAATGTATTACAAGATGTTAGTTTTGTTATATATTAAATTGTGAGTTAGCTATACAAGCACATAAGAATAAATACTCTTATCTGTGTCATACATAAAAATGATGATGTATTAAGTATCATTCTTTAACTTATGTTAAGTAACAATGACATAACACATTAGTTAATTGGAGAATAAGTTATGATAAATCTTAAAAATTAAATGATCCACTAACTAATGGATGGGTCTTGTCACAATGGTGTATATATATGACTGATCTTCTACACACCGATAAACATGACATACTACAATAGATGCTGGAAGATAATGGTCATTCCAAAACTGATTATATTTGTTGGTAGTTAGTGTGTCATTTCACCCGATTCTTAGCGTAAGCTAAGTATCAGCGTTTATGAGATCATTTTCGTATATATAATATCAAAATTTGTGTTACGTTTATATAAAATTCTTCTCTTGTTTTCTGTTGTCTCTAGTAGTTCATCGTGTATAAAACATTCTTGATAATGACTTGAAGCAAACTGTCAACAAAGTTATAGGGCACTAAATGACTAAAGTGAAGATATAAAATGACACAAAGTACAATTCCAACATTGATTTATGTTATATGTTACAAAAGTTCTACGAAAATTGAATATTGTTTCATATTTTTAATTGCAGCAAAAATAAAAACAGAACAAAACAATAGAGATAGAAGCAAAAGTACCACCATCGGTGCATGTTACTTGAGGTACAACTATTACTCGAGGCCTTCGCTTATGGGTTGAATGACCTTTTACGATATTAGACACTGACTTGATTGAAGTGAGCAATGCCAAAATCATTAAAGGGCCGTTTAGAATAGCTTGTGAATCAAAAGTAGCTTTTGAGATTCAAACGCTACTTTTGGACCCGTTTGACTAATTTTATGAAAGCGTTTCTGGTAGTTAAAAGAATTTTTGGAGGAAGTTGATCCCATTTGATTTTCTTTAAAAGCATTTTTGAAATATGAAGTACATTTAAAAATTAGTTTTCAAACAAAATCTTAAGTAACTTCCTCCAAAAACTTTTTCATAGGAAGCGAAAGTAAAAACAGAAATCATGTTAAATGGGTCCTAAGTCAAGATATTGATCATTAAGTCCTTTGTTTAGTGATAGTAATTTCTTCTATATATATTCCTTCCAAACAAGGAATAGCCACTTATAGAATCGAAACAACTTTTTAAAATCATTGGATAATTGGTCCATGTGACTCTGTCAATATTTTGATTTTGAACCGAATCAAATCGCTTCAAAATTGTTTGATTTACGTTTCAATTTTGTAAACCATTTCAAACCGCTATACCGTTTAACAAAAAACTTGAAAATAAATTAATTTAAATTTTATCCAACTAGTAAAATTAAACATATCCCAATTAAAAAATATATATATTATACCAACTCAATTATGCAATAACTCATCACAGTTATTAAGAATATGTTTTAGGTTTACGTGTAAAATTATTTTATTGAACGAATATATTTTTAAAAATGAATTTGAAGAAAAATGACTTTATATAATGGGGCTCGAAACCCTTAAATTGTAAATGTAAAACCTTCAAATTGGCTAAAGCGTTGAACGACTGTTACTGAACAATATTAATCAATTGTTCATCACAATTGCGTAGATAATTAAATTTAAATTTTAATGCAAACCCACACTCTTTTTTTTTTTTGCCTTCTGTTAATTATTTATCGAATTTCAGCTCAATTTTAGCCAAGTTTACCTAGCTTTTCTTAATTTTGGGTAATTATTTGCCACATTTTATTAATAGTTGTGTTTTTTGTTTTGATTTCGGTTGAATATCCTTAATTTTTAGCTGAACATTATTTTTTGTTAATTTACTTCTTAATTTTTTGATCAGGTCACTCAATTTATTTATTTATTATTTTTTAACTTAATTGCTAGATATTATTGTTTATTGTTATAATGATTTGGTGGATTACTTAAATGGTCGTTATGAAGATTTGATCAATGAGTCTTTCTAAATATTACTTTTGTGGAAATTGAATATGAGTGCAAGATTATCTCTCAAATTGTTAAAAATGTGTTAGCTATTCAAATATTTACAATTGCTCTCGAGTTTGCATTTCTTACTTGTGGTCGAATTCTTAATTATTTTGGAGTTCATTGAGTGCAAAAATGATAGTACCAATTAGTATGACTAAGAGATTAAAACTAAACTATTTATATCATGTTCTTGCATTGTATTGATTAGAAATGTAGAATTCTGGTTTGCAATATTTGTTGTGTTCTAAAATGCTAGCATAATTATATTTGTAATGACGATAATATTTATGTTCTAATGTGAAATTTTAAACTAATATTTATGATTCAACTTGTTTTTTATATGCTATTTTTTTATTTATGAAACCGTGATTTTAAAATTGAAGCAAACCGAAAAAGTGTTTGGTTTGGTTTAATTTAGAAATTGAAGTGGTTTGATTTGGTTTGAATTTTTTAAATGGTTTGATTTGAAAATTTATTACAAATCGTTCAATTCGAATTGTGTTAATCCCTAATTGATGCAGGAGGGTCCGAGTCA
>CAIGRN010005696.1:0-15204 GCA_903798345.1 Fraxinus anomala | reverse complement strand
CAACTTGACTAATCTCCACTGCTTATTTCATCAACCTACCAAAAGCTTATGGCTTTTGAAGCACCTACTTAAGTAGGAAGTTTGTAAGCATATAAATGTTATGAGCCTAGTAATAAGGCCTCAATTTCCTTGGAGTGGTGACGAGTAAGAAGACAATATTTTCCATATTAAAGCATGGGCCTCCGTTTGTAGGAGTTTGCTCACATAGTATATAAGTATTTGTTTGTTGACTTCCTCTCTTATGAGGATCGAGCTGATGGCCTCTTTGAATACATGCAAGTACAGTAGTAAGGGTCCATCAACCTTGGGCTTGGAGATGAGGGCCTGGTTGATTGGAACTTTTTTACTCCTTTGAGGATCTTAGAAAATGGAAAGTGCTTTTGAGACGAAATGACTTAAGGTTGCCACCCATCCATTGAAGCTATAACTTCTTTGGCTTTTGAGGTAACCTCAATCTCTTTCAAGACCTTCATTTTTCTTAGCACTACAACAAAAACAGTCTTTTGCAACGTTAAAAAAACGTTGCTGAAAACTTTTTGCGACGTTTTTGAGTATGTTGCAAATATCGATGTTGTCGTAGTATAGAAGGATACAACAACATTTTTTGAGTGTTACCGTAACCTTTTTGCAACGTTTTTTGAACGTTGTGAATGATCTTGTTACCGTAATCTTTTTGCAACATTTTTTGAACGTTGTAAATAACATTTTTGCAACGTTTTTTGAACGTTGCGAATAACTTTTTCACAACGTTTTTTGAGCGTTGCTAATAACCTTTTTGCAATATTTTTTGAGCATTGCTAATAACCTTTTGCAACGTTTTTTGCATGTTGTTTATGATTATATCTTTATTTTTTGCAACATTTTTTGACCGTGGCCATATATCATTTTACAAATTTTTTTTAATTTTACATTTTTTTCTTTGTACATTAATGCACAAATCAACCACAAAATAAGATAGAAGATGACAATATCAAACAACTATAATAATCATTATTAATTGTACTTCAAAATGTAACAATATTCATACAAAATTCAGATCCAAACTTCTGAAGCATCTAAAAATTCAATACATTTAAAAAAAATTAAAAATGGAAAGAAATACCATAAACCCTAAGTAGTGAGTAAAACTGCACTATCGACATTCTTAATTTTCTTCTCATCAATTTTCGACACAAGCTTAGCAAAATCTCTTAACATTCAATACATTCAAATTGCGTCTCTTTTACTTTCCTAAGCACTGGATCAACTGCTCTTTCTTTGACTTTCTTTAATTCCATCACTTTTGCTTCAAATTCATCTTGTTTCTTTAACTCAAGTTCCTGACAGTATATTAAAAAACATAATTTAAAAGGGAACCTTAACAAAGCCAACATACGAAACAAATCACATGGCTTGTGGCTCTATTGAAATTGTCTTGACACCATCACTAAAAAACAATTGTCTTCACACCATCACTAAATTATCAATTAATCTTTTACCCATCCATCAAATCACAAAAGACCCCAATTCTGGTGTAGCATTTTCCCAGCTCATTGTATGTTTTAGGGTCTAAGTAAGGAATGACGAGTGGGTGCATAAGTAAAATGTGTGGCTGTTCTAATAATGCCAGTAGCAATCCCCTTTCCCCTCATGTTCAATAATTGAATTGTATGTCAAGGCAATCATCTGAGATCAATGGATGAGAATTACAAGAGAAAAGGGGACAAAAACAAAAGACCTCATACTGTGCTAAAAGGCTATCCATTGTCCATTGCAGGTTTACATATGAAAAAGTGGATATAGGAGAGAAAACGCCAAAAAGAAAAATTCCAAATAATATAACTATCTGCAAAACCACAAGCCAACTTGAATAGCCAAAACATTTACATCAATATCCAGTGTCCTTTAGTTCAAGTTTTCTATCACAAACAACAATTAATTACAACAACCACATAAAATTACAAATTAGTTTAGGTTGTCTATCATTTCAAAGAGGCCAACAACTAGATAATAACAATAAAAACTCAAGTTATTTATGAAAATAAAATCTGATAATTTTGCAACGGAAGATTGATATTCATCCAACATGATTGTCAAAGGAAGAATGAACAAGACATAATTGCATCAACCTAATCAAACAACCAAGGTAATGCAAATAACTTCTTCCTAATAATTGAACTTTAATAGCCAAATAAGGCAGCACCCTGAAATAATAATAGCCAGTAACCATATTGTTTCTTATCAGTTATCAAAATAACATTTTATTTATAGATATGCTTTAAAGAATTTAGGGTTTGAATTAATTTGGACTTCTTCAATTTAAGCCCATATATAACTTAATTTCCTTCATTTTTCGAATTAATTTAGACTTCTTCAATTTAAGCCCATATATAACTTAATTTCCTTCATTTTTCGTAACGTTTATTAAAAGTTGTGAATCCAAAAGATTTGTAACGTTTAAAAAATGTTGCGAATAGGCATCCATGAAACTTTATAGTTTATGCCATGTTGTAACGTTTACGATCTGGTCTATTTGGAGGGAGAGAGAAGTTATCTTTGGGGCAAACTTTGTTAAGATGGAGAAGTCTATGAAAATCCTTCACTTACCATTGTGCTTCTTCATAGGGTCTGGATTACAGATTCACCTTGGATATTGAGCTTCTTTAATGAAGTTGTTGACATCAAAATATGTTGCCAACAGATACCAAATCCACTTGTGCATGCGCAAGCTAGATCCAACACATTAAGACAGATCAACGGTCGAGATCACTCCAAAATTGGACATGGGAGAAGGTCAACGACACGAGACGTTTCCGTTCGGGTTCCAGCGGGATAACGAGATACGACTGTACAATAATTACCAATCGCTAAAAACTCAGATTGAATATTGTAATGAACTAGTGAGAGAATAAAATAGGTTGTTCCAAGTATTTAAAGTTGCATTAGTGTTCAACTGTTACATGGTGGGGGTATTTATAGTATTACAAATGAGATGGTGACCCTTGGATGAAATTACACATGGCCTCATCCCTATGGCCAGAGCATCAAATCCTAGCCATCATTTTGACTTTCTAGCTTTACAAAGCATTTAATGCTCTTACATTGATAAGACAAGACACCAACACACTTCTACAAAGGTCACATCAGTCATTCAAATAAAGATCTTTATTATGAACAAATCGTTGTACGTGGACCGTCACTAGATGAAGTGGAGCCTCGGAAGCTACTGGGCCTCGAATTAGTAGCAGGCCTCATAAACTACCATTTTGAACCACTTCTACGGCAGCCTTGGAAGCTACTGGGCCTCGATTGAAGGCTGCCTTGGGCTAGCAGCGGGCCTCGTCTTCTACGGCAGGCAATTCGATAGGAGTGGGTCTACAAATTCTCTAGGTCGCCACGTGGCAAATGCTAGTAACAAGTCATAACAATAGTTCCCCAAGTCTATGTATGATTATTTATGTCATGTGTGGACTTCAGTAATGACGTTAAAGAAGTTTTTATAGTCCATCATACTAGTCCCCCAAGTACAAACAAAGATATTCATACTATGCGTAGAATTTAATAATTGGTTTACGTGTTCTATAGTTAAATCGCCAGGCTCACTTACTTTGAAGATAGCTGAATTTCTTTTTGGAGCTGAAGTAGTGAATTGTTGAACTACCGAGGCTCATTTACTTTGAAGATAGTTGAATTCATTTTTGGAGCTGAGGCAGTGAATGAATTGCTGAATTGACGAGGCTCATTTACTTTGATTGCCTTTGATATCGGTACCATTGACTTGATAGTTTTGCGTGTTACCAAGATAGGACAGCTGAGGCGGTATGACTTCCAATACACATACGACCGTTACATTAAATGCACAATGATGGCTGCCTGTTTTTGCAATAAGTAGTAACGTGCTGAGGCTAGTACGTGGTTTTCACGAATTAATCTGAGGCGTTGGTAAAATAAATTTTTCGAATTCTATGGCTCAAATTTGTTACAGGTTCGGACGCTTTAGATTCACTAGGCCTTGATCCAATGGCTAGGATCGATTCATTCTTCATATAAAAACCAAAAACTATGCCATTTTGGAGTTTTACATTTGCGTAAAATCACTCGAATTCTCTCAAGTGCTTTAACCTTCAAAAATTTTCCGGCGTCTCCTTATTCTCCAATGAGCATTCTTAGGTCTCATTCCTTCCTAGGTATTTTCTTCGTGAAAATACGATTTCATAACCTTTCATTAATTTCTATTCCTTTATCATTCTCTGCTATTTTTAATGGATTCCAAGGCGTCATTGGCAGTTACGGTGGCTAGGTTTGGGGAGGGGTCGGTGTCTGGGCGGTCGGGAGACTGGTATAGCATGACCGATGGGCCTATCGACTATGAGGCAGATTAGGAGGCTGCAAAAATCCAATCTTCTATAACCTTCGCCAAATTAGTCGAACTTAGGGAAACATATTGCATTCCCCATTACGTAGAATTGTTAGTTCCCGAGGCCTACGAACGAGCCTGCTTTTCGAGGCCGGGCTGTGTGGCCATCAATGAATAATTGCTTAAAGCAGGAGTTCATCTACCTCTGCACCCTTTCTTTAGGGTGGTGTTGAGGAATTTCATGTTGTCGCCCACCCAAATTTTGCCAAACGGGTGGAGCCAGTTAGTTGGGGTCTACTTCCTTTGGAATGAGGTCTCTTTGGGTGAAGACATGCCTCTACATGTCTTCCAAACCGTATTTCAAGCTCGAGTCACTGGGAAGGACGACTCCAAGGGGTGGTACTACATCACCCCTTGGGGGGGCTCATGCTCCCTTTATAGTTGGGCTACCCACTTCCATAAAATGATGGAAAGAGTCTTGGTTCTGGGTTCGAGGCAGGTGGCAGATGGTTGAGGGAGATGTTATCCCAGCCTGTACTATTCCAACCCAGTACTACGAAGCGCGTGGGTGCCTCTACTTAAAACTTTTTAATTTATGCCCAACTTCTTGGTATTAATTTCTCTTGTTTTGTTTGCAGATTCTGGCTCCAGGTACGAACTTGACGAGGCTGAGTGGGACGTGATTCGAAGACATTTACAAATGATCTTTGAAGCTTAAAAGCTTTGCCCATCTCACTGAATGGAGCCGCTATTTCTGGACTTTGGACTAATGGCCTCCAAGGATAAGAGGCCCTTTCTGTTAAGTTTATATTCATTCTTGCAATTTCTAACTGTTTCCTTCACATTTGTAGACAAATTTACCAAGAATGAGTACCCAGTACCTGATATGGCCACTATCCTTAAGGCCACTACATCATTGGCACAAAGGCTATGAACATTTTGGATCTAGCTTGCGCATGCACGAGTGGGTCCGGTATCTGTTGGCAACATATTTTGAGGTCAATAGAAGTCATTGGCTATCAACTTCTCAACCTCTTTTTCAATATTGTATACCTTTTTGGGTTGATGGCCCTCTACTTTTCTCTATAGGGGTAAACTTATGATCAATCTTGAGGTGGTTGTAGCTTACATTTGGATTGATGCCAACATATCTTCCTATGTCCAAGCGAAGATGTCTAAGTTCTTGTACAAGAAACTTTTGAGCTTCTCCTTAGCCTCTTTTAGAAGGTTCTTTTCAACCTGCAATGGCTTAGTGGGATTTAGGGGATCCACTAGAAAGTTCTCCAACTCTTTCATTTGAGTCATTTGAGAATCGAACTCGGTGATGCACGTGTCCAATCCATCATATATGACCCATTCTTCTGTGGTAATTCCTTCTTCAGAGGCTTCTGCCATTTCGACATCTTTCCCTTATTCAAATGTCTCATCTTCTTCAGGGATGTCGACCATTTTGATTTCTATTATTACCATGTAGACCTTATTGGCCTAATTTTCTCAAAAAGTTCATGTAGCACTCCCTAGCCTCTGTTTGGTTGCTTTTGATGGTAGCAATGCAATTTTTCTTAGGGAACTTCATACAAAGGTAATGTAAGGAGGTGATGGCCTATAATTCCTTCAAGGAAGATACTTTCCAAGAATTCATGATAGGCAGATCTGTAATCTATCATGAAGAACTCTATGTAATTGTTTGCCACCAAGGGGTATTATCCCATTTCGATTGCAATAGTAATTTTACCTCTTGGGAAAATGCTGTCAATATAGTAGGGAGGCCACATGGACAAGCTCATGATCAATTAGAATATGTCGTATGTAGCTCCAAATATGATGTTGACAGAACTTTCATTGTATATCCATTGCAAGCTATAATTGTCCTTACTACTAGGGCATCACAATGGGAAGTAGTGCATAGCTGTCGTATCCTCCTTAGAGGAGGTGATGGGATTAATACTCTTTATACCAGGAGATTCGTTATAAACTATATAGCTAGTCACTAGAGATCTCTAGCCTATTAGACGTAGTTTCTTTGAGCATTTTTGGACTTCTTACCCATATATGGACCTCTATAGATTGTATCAATCTATAGGATTGGTGCGTTGCCAGAATCTTTCGAAAGTCTCTCTTTTGCCTTTTCCCATTTCTAAGCCTTTCTCTATCCTCATCTCTTCTATAGAGAAGTATATTACTGGATTGTTCAACTTACTATAGTGGGAGCGAAATCACTTGTGGAGGGTGATCCTTTCTACTAGGTGCACGGGGATTAATCCGCTTCATAAGCATTGCTATGTTTTTGCAGTTGCTGGTATTATGACTATGCATTTGGTGATAAGTGCACTAGGGTCTTGGATCGTTGTTAGGTCTCCTAGCTCAGTTATCTCTAGCCTTTTGGGTGGCTGGTTGTTGGAGAATGACCCCTGGATTTCCATAGCCACTAGGTCCAACCTCGTTATAGGGTAAAGTGGAACATCATATAGGGTGACCATAGTATAGGCTTAGCCAGAGGTATATGTGACGTGGCTCCCATCCTGGTTCCATTAGTGGTTTACCAAGTGAAGGGTGGGACCTCGACTTCTTTACCTTTGAGGAGACAAGTATCTACCAGCTGCTCAATTTTGAATAGTTAATTATTTCTTTGTTGATAATTTTATCTCTTACATATTTACCAATTGATCATAAATGGTATAATTTTGTTGTAAACATCCCTCCAAAATATGGTGTTCACATTGATCTCTTTTTAGGGTAGAGAGGGCTTCATCATCAGAGATCTTCGACAATAGATTATCTCATCGATAAAACAGGCTAGGTATCTTTTTAGCGTTTCACTAACTACTTGCCTACCTAATGTATTGGAGGCACTATAAGAAATTGTTTAAAAATTACATCTTGAGATCTGGCCAACTCCTAATACTTCTAGGGTACTATACTATCTCTTTGCTATACTACAAAGGGTTATATTAATACTGGAGATGACCTTCTCAAGCCTATTTGGGTCTTGTAGGCGTTGAAATGGTTCTCTAGGTCATATCTTCTTTCATACTTTAGCATTTTGGAGTGCATAAAGTGGTTTGAAAATTATGAATTCCTAAAATCTTGGGAGAAAGGGAGATTGCCATTGTCATCATCATTGTCAAGCTAAAAGGACCTGTATAGACCATCATCATCCTCCTCGTTAGCTTGCTAGCGAGGCGATTGAAAGTTCACAATTTGCTCTCTTGTAGCCTCGACTGATCTCCTATCCTGCGTATTTCTAGGTTGAGATTCTTTCTGGGCTATTCCTAGGCATAGATGTTCATGGTGTTTGAATATTGGAGGCTCATTTGCTACCTATTTCTAAGTACTTTGATGCATAACCTGTCGAGGATGCTGGTGGACCTTTCATGTCATTCTTGTTCATATACTTGCGGAAAATTTTCCTCTCCATTGAACGAATCATTTGTAGGTTGCCCATGTGGGTGATTTTGAGATGCATCAACTTCTACCTCTCTTTCAACAGGGTTAGCATCCCTTATACACATGTGGAATTGAGCTCTATCACTTTGTAACTCATCTTCTTCTTTTTGATTTCAAATTGGACTCGGTAACCTTGGAAGAAACCTGGTTGACGCGTATTCTAGGACATTTGCATACCCGTTTGTGCCTACATATGTTGGAGGAGCTGTTGTATTGAGGAGTTCTGCTTCGTTATGTTCCTCACATTAGCGATTATGATACCACTTTTATGGTGATGCGTGCATATATCCTACCGTCTTTGTGATGTTGTGGTCAGAGGTGAGCTACATCATCAAAGATTTTCCTCAATGCTATTTTTGGATTTCTTTATTCTCCACTAGCACCAATGATGTGTGGACACATCTTTATTCCATGAGGTGGTCTTTTGAGTAGATTTCTCTTTGAAGTTTGTCATTTTTCAAGGAAATCTTGAAACATTCACAAATGAAGGATGCTTGGAGGTTTTTTCTTCAAAATTTCCACTTTTAAGTTACATATTTTTCAAGGGGAAGTAGATACACTTTTAAGTATGTTTTTATACAGGATTTGTTTGTGGTTAAATATTGTATCTTTCTACAGACAACGCTAACATGTTGACCTCAAATTTTTAACAGATGATGTTACTAACATATCTTGACTCAGGTCCACATATATAGTTCCTACACATTTGGACAAATTGTTAGAAGCACATTACCTTCTTCGACGTTGGGGAAGGCGACAACTAGCACTTTAATGGTAAAGATAGTCAACTTGTAATGTATATTTAAGTGTGGGATGGATGCAAAAATTATTTACACAATAGTGTAGGGGCACCAAGAATAAATAGAGAGAAACAAGATTTAGCAATAATACTATGAGTGCGTAAAATTACATTACCTTTAAATGACATTAAGTGTGAGATTTTATAGTGAAAGGGGTGAAGTGATAACCGTTGGATGAAAAACAAATTCATCCCCTCGTCATAAGTGATTGAGGTTCTGTTTGAGTGTCATCTCCCAAAATACAATAGAGAAACCAATATAAACTAAGCACTTAAGTTCTATTTGACGAATTTAACTTGATCTTAACTATCACCAAATTTTGGACTAAAATTGGGAAATCTCGAGAAGACAGAAGAAAAAATTTTGACCAGAAAAGGAAGTTTTTGTTTTCTTTCTTGTGTGGAAATTAAAGAAAGCAGCGTATAATATAGACTTCATAAATAACAAGTTAATTTCACTCATTAACAAGCATTACAACCAATTAACCACAAGATTTTTTGGGAGTTTCATGAGTTAAAGAAGTTACAGAAGCTAAAAGGGCAGTTGGAAATAAAAAGGGTTTTCGGAGTTGAAACCCCGGTGTACACCCCCTCAAAAGAGAGGGGCTCACTTTCAATAAAAAATAGGAAAAATATAGATAAAACCTGGATCATACTTAGGAGTCCATTTGGATTCAATATTCATTTACGTCGATTACTTTCAAACATGAGTTTAATAGACCAAGGTGCTAATCCAATGCTTAATTTACACCCCCTACGCACGCACGTAAAGATAGTATCTATGCTACATACGATTGCACTTCAATAGATATACTTTGAACTACAATTTCTTGTGCGCCCGAGTATCATTTAAAAAATATATATATGATTTTGACATCATCGCGGAGAAGAGCAATAATCTACTTTGATATTCTAAAAGTAAGAAATGATCCCACTCAAAATTATGCTAAAATAGTCTCCATATTCAAGCCATTTTTCAACAATCTCCCACATGAATGGAAATTGAGAAAAATAAAAAAATGGGAAAAATAATCTGGTGATAAAATTTAACGGTTGAAACCTGCATAGCATAGGTAGGCAATATCCTTTGAACCTTTCTTTGTGAGGGTATATTTACTTTACTAGATGACCAATAGACACGATGTCTTTGAAACATCATTATTTGTGTAAATGATGATATACTTTACACATGATTCTTCTCGACGGAATTCAGTTCTAAATTGTTATGTTCGTTTGTAGCAATGAACATATGTCTTGTTCTGTGTGAGTTCCTAAGAATTAATTCATACACAATTCCCTCAGAAATGACCCTACTTATCTCTCATATATGTGATTTCTTAATTATAAGTAACCCACATTAATATGTTTTTCAAGGCATAAGAATTATTAAAAGCCTATTGCTTATTCTTTATCCTATGGACATAACAATTACCTTATATGAATTGACATGAGATAACATTCCCCTATAGTGACCAGATTAAATCTTTATGATTATGTTGTCCATTTGAACCTAGATCTTGGGATCTTCAGTCAACTAGATTGGTGTTCGATTGTACTAACTTATTTGTTCAAGGGCTTAAGTGACATTTTCCTTCAATGACTTTCCAACTAACTTTTTGTTCAACCCTTTGGCTTTAAACTCACATAACCAACAATGATAACTCCAGTTGAAAACATTTGTCTAATGGTATTATGTATATATCTAGATTTACCAATATACATATTGCTATGTGCTCTTCCAACCGTATATTGACTATCACAATGTGTATAGATTGCTAGCACATGCTTTGTCCATCTTGGAATATCCTATAAGAAGTTGCATAACCACTCAACCTTTTCACTACATTTGTGCAGGGCAATAAACTAGGAGTTTATAGTAGATCTGGCTATAACTATCTGCATAGAGGATACCCATGATATAATTGTACTTTTTATATGAATACAAATCCACTTGTACAGTATTAGTCTATTATATCATATATCAAGTTAGCATTATTATATCTTCCAATAACTATAGGATGTCTAGCATAGTGCATTCCATAGCTACGAGTGTATGTTAAGTATCTCAGTACTCTTATTATTCCTTTCTAGTGGCCACCTTCAGATTGCTCGTGGATCTACTCAGTTCATCAACTGCATAAGCTATATCTAGTCTTGTGTAACTCATCAAATGCATCACACTTCCAATAATTCTAAAGTACTATACTTGTAAAACATTCTTACCTTTATTTTTTGATAGATGTTGACTTATATCTTTCGATAATCTAGTCATGTTAGAATCATCATTGTTAAATTTTTCAAAATTTTTGTCAACATATTGTGACTAGTTTCGAACGAGTCCATATGATGTTCTTGAAATTTTAACTCCATGTTACACATGAGCTAAATCTATAACTTTTAAGTCAAATCTTTAATTCAACTTATCTTTAATAGATTTAATCATCTTATTGTTGCTACCAACAATAAGTATGTCATTAATGTAAAGACATAAGATCGCATAGCCATTCTCAGTATCTTTGACGTAAACACATTTATTGTACTCTTGATATTAATCAACATTCCATTAAGAAATTGTCGCACTTTTCATGCTACTATATTGGTGCTTGTTTCAATTTATGCAATGAGTTCATCAAATTTTGAACTTTATTTTCATGCCATCGTGAAGAAAATACTCAGATTATTCCATGTAGATTTTTTCATCTAAATCTCCATTCAAAAATACAATTTTAATATCTATTTGATGTACTTAATGAATATTTTAGATCTTCAATCACAATTATCATCCTAACAGATGTTATTCTCGTTAAGGGAGAATAAGAATCAAAGTAATCAAGGACTTTTCATTGTTTGTAACCTTTTATCACTACTCTAGACTTATACTTTTTGATGATTCCATCTGCTTCTATTTTTCTTTTGAAAATCCATTTATAACTTCGTGGTTTGCATCTTGGATGAAGATCTACCCATTTTCATGTATGATTTTGGGAAATGAATTTATTTATCTTTAATTCTCTCTTTCCATTGAGGTCTTTTTAAGGACAGTTTCTTGGAAGCTTTGATGTTCATTTTAAGATATAAGTCTAAAAATCGAAACCAAAAGATTTTGTCTTTGCTTTTTTGCTTTGTTTTGGTTCAATTTCAACTTACTCTCTTAGTCCTTGGTCTTACTATTTCAAGCATAGTTTTATTTGTCCACTTAGAGGAGTTTGCTTCCTATTTGGATCTATATAGAAATGCATGATCAAAGAACGAAGTATTTCTCAATTTCATTATCATGTTTTTTTGTACGTTTGGGATTTTAGACTCATACACACGAAATTGATATGTACTACTATTACGTGCATAGATAATGAAGATGTAATCTACAATTTTTGGACATATTTTCACCTTCTTTGGTATAGGTACATCCATTTATACAAGACACATCCACATTCGAAAATATTTATCAAATGATTTATGTTTTTTTTCATAGCTCATATGGGCTATTTTTTGGGGCACCTTATTAAAAGGTAATTTGTTGACAATGCAACTTCTCTCCATATGTTATGAGGTAATCCGGAACTTGCTATCATTGTATCAATCATTTTTAAAATATAATTTTTATGCTTAGCAACACCATTTACTAAGATAAATAAGGTGATGTGGTTTCATATGTGATTCCGTGTTGTACACAGAATTCAACAAATAATAATTTCTACTCAACATTTCGATCACTTCTTACCACCTTAATTCTTATTAGTTGATTTTCAACTTCATTGTTATAGAGAAAAAATTTCTCTTTAGTTTCGTCCTTATTTTTAAACAGATACATATATTAATATTTTATATTATCATCGACAAAAGTACTGAAGTACTTGTTGCCGTCCCTCGTTTATACAAATTTTAAATCGCATACGTCACTATGAATTAAATCAAATGATTCTATATTATTTTCAACAAAATTGAAATGATGACCTTGTCAATTTTACCTCAACACAAATTTCGTAATTATGTTTAAATTCGATATGGAACGCGAGTATTCAATTCAAGTTAATTAATTTAAACAAAAAATCATAATTACCATGTCCTGTCTACAATGTCACAAATTGAAAGACACGAGCAAGTAAGTACGAGAATTAGTTTTAGTCATTTTCAACTTGACAACCATAACATTGAGCTTAAACAACATATCATACACTTACCCCTTGCCAACAAACATTTCACCGACAATATAACTTTGCCTGACTCAAACATTAGATGAAAACCATGTTATTCAGAAGCGATCCAGATACTAGATTCTTGTGAATTTTCGAAACATACAACATATTGTTAAGAGAGAGCTCTTTTTCAGAAGTCATCTTCAGAACCATCTTGCCTTGAACTTTAATTTCATATATTACTAAATTTCCCATAAACAATTCTTCCCATTTTCAATTGCTTCAAACAAAGTGAATGACTCTTTATAAGAGCAAACATATCTTGTGCCTTTGGTATCAATTCACCACTCTCTTAGGTTTGAATTCACCAAATTCACTTCAAAAATAACGGTTGTGAGGCTCATTTCAAACACATCGTGTACCATATAGTAAACCACATTTTTTTCTTTTCTTATTGTTCCTATTTTACAATCTACGCTCTGAAAATTTATGATTTACTTTGTCATAGTCGAAGCACTTTCGTTGAAATTTCTTCTTGGAGACTCCACTTTTTTGTCCTAACTTGAACTCTTTGCACTAGACGACCCAGACTTGTTCTATAGGTCTTAAAAGTTTGACTATACTCTACAATATTTTCTTTACCACAATTGCATTGATCCCTTTCTTTTTAGAACTTCTGGTTTCTTTTTCAATTTAAGTTTAATAGTTAGTTCTTCAATGTTTATTTCCTTTCGCTTGTACTTATGGCAATTTTTTTGAAATACTTCCATTTAAGAGGTAGCTTCTAACTAATAGTAGCAACTTAAAAAGTTTCACTCAAGATCATTAACTCAACATGAATCTCAAGTACAATCACTTGGAGTTCACGTACTTGACTGATAATGGTTTTGAAATCTACCATCTTATAATCTAGGTAATGGCGAACAATAAATTTCTTAGTCCCACCATCCTTAGATCAATATTTTCGGTTAAAGACTTCTATAACTCCTTAACCATTTTCATTATACTATATACATTTTCTAGTGAATCAAGCAACCGTTAATGACATAATTGTGGCACAAGAAATCAAAAAATCTCCAAGCATTAAGTGCGCTAATAGCTTGTATATCTCCCTCACTCTCTTCGAGTTTTGGAGCTTTCTCAATCAAGAACATTGCAAGATTCAAGGTAGTGAAATAAAACAAAATCTTCAGTTGTCACCTTTTGAAATTTAGTCCTTGGAATTTTTCCAATTTAGTTATTTGAGCCAATGTTTGGTCAAGTCATGAATTAGTAATTTAGCCACAGCATGGATCACAATAAGATTGGAAATTGAGCCATTTTCTAGTTTTCTACAACCATATTCATATAGGTTGATTCAATTGTCATTTCTGAAAACCAAAAAAAATGTTAGTTCCTTAACGAAAATAAAAACTAATAATCTGTTTGTTCTTTGATAAATATTGTTTTAAGATTGTTAGTAAAAAATGCATAATATAGAAATTTATTTAAGAGCAAAACAAGAAGTTAATAAGTATGGGGAAGAAGAATATTTTAATGACTCAAGGAAAGAAATTAGAATTGCAAATTGAGGCCTTTGTATTACACAATATTTTTAAAACAGATTCACCGATCACCATAATGCTTGAGGTTTCGTTTAGACTTCTGTCTTCAAGGATACAATAAAGAAATCAGTAGGAACCAAGCACTTAAGTTTCTATTTCGAAGAATTGAACTTGATCTAAACTATCACCAGAACTTGGACTCAAACTAGAAAATTTCGGGTAGATGAAAGGAAATATTTCGACTAGAAAAGTGAAGTTTTGTTTTTCTTTCTTGTGTGAAAACTGAGGAAAATGACATCTAATATAGAATCCATGAATGATAAGTTAATTTCACCCATTAACAAAAATGTGGACAGTTTTAAGGGACCAATTTTGATTCTACATTTGTGTATGTAGGTCATAATCGAACACGAGTTCAATGACTTGATGTGCTAATTCGGTTCGTGATTAAGGATGACAACGAGGAAGAGTAGGATCAGGGCAACAATTTATGTCACCCGCCTCATCGATATTTTTACCTCCTTATCGTGTCCCAATTCCTGTTTAAAGCGGGATGGGACTAGTCCACACCCTGTTTACCACCCCATATACATTACCGAAAAATACAAGGCTCGCCACCATTTAAATGTGCCTAAATAAGTATGAAGATCAATAGAATTTCTAAGCAATCAGAGGTTGAATCAATCATCAGAAGAAAAATTAGGCCTAAAATTAGGATACATTCTTGGAAAATCAAACTTTCATCGGTTGGGGATGGTTTTGTTCATAAACTCATTTAATCTTTTCTTAATCTTCCTGATACTAGGTTGCATTAATAATTATTTCAAGTGGCCAATTGAGATTGAGACTACCCGGGATATGCCCCAAGTCAATCGCGTACGACCATCCACCCGGTGAGGCCGTCGACCTCCACAGGACCACCTACCGCCATGAGGCCATCGA
>CAIGRN010005695.1:0-34196 GCA_903798345.1 Fraxinus anomala | reverse complement strand
AGAGAGAGAGAGAGAGAGACCAAAGAGAAATGTTTCACTTTACCTTATATTTTCCTGGCTTTAGGCAGCCTACCCGATAGTCAGAATAACTGTTTGTCCAATGAAAATTGAAGACAAAAACCAAGTCCCCCCTTTCGAACACAATTATCCTACCTCCTTCATCCTTACGTGATATGTACTGATGCTCCGACATCATAAACTGTAGAAACATGAGATAACTTTAATATCGATATGCAAATATATGAAGATTAAAAATATCAGTACTGATGTTCATGAAAATTGAATAATAAGTGATTAAAATTCGGAAAAGATGGAGAGCAAAGCCAGCAGTAAATTCTGTAAAACTTTCAGCTCAGTTAAGCAGGTTCATGATAAGTTGATAACAGCTTTGGCTGTAAATTAAGAGGCCTTTTCAATTCTCATAACAACTATTTTGTGAAGTAACACCATATGCACCATCGTCTTCATTCTTCTATAATCTTTCTTTCCAGAAACTTTCACCTAAAGTTATCTTCATTTACTGTAGTGCTGTACCTATCTAACAAGAGAGAGGAACAAGCTCGCTTAAACTTGGTTTGTGGGTCATCGCCATCATACAGGATGCGAAACTCCAAATCCACAGGCCATAATCCCTTTCCTTAACTTTGATAATGATGAAAAAAGTGTGTGGTTCTACTTCCAATGTTAAGAAAATAAAATTGTCGAACCATTTCATTTAAAAGTTTAAGTTGTTAGAGAAGAGACATTTAATTATTTGAATTTTCTTGAACATGCTCCTCGCATGCAGACTAGATTCTTTCCATCAAAGCAATGACATTCACAATTTTCATCATTGGTATGCTACTAAAATTGAGATATGATAAATTAAACCACCTCATTTAAGAACTTAACCTGTTAGCGTCACATTTATCTATTTAGATTTGTCGTCCATAAAAATACAGAAAGATGACCAT
Source organism: Fraxinus anomala (assembly GCA_903798345.1). Lineage (NCBI taxonomy): Eukaryota > Viridiplantae > Streptophyta > Magnoliopsida > Lamiales > Oleaceae > Fraxinus > Fraxinus anomala. Next base: position 33,243 of record CAIGRN010005695.1, on the reverse strand, counting down.
TTCAGCAAATTTCTGGACAATGCTAGCATAGAATTTGTCCATAATAGCAGGGTACTCCAGTTTGCTACAGCTTTAATTGAGTTCACAATCTAAAACCACAAAGAAAAATAACCAAACCACCTCAAAGTTGGTCACGTAATCAACCTACAGACACTCCAATCTCAGTAGCCGCTAGTTGTATCTATTGTTCCAAATATGTTCTCAAACCAAATGAGACCACAACTCCACAAGTATATCACATTAGACTCAACTAAGACCACAAAAATTGCCTTGATATATAAGAACAAACAAGATTACTCATGTCACAGGCATTTCCTCAATTCCTAAAGAAAGAACGTTAAAAAAATGCAGGGACAGACATAGCATTTATCATTGAATCCCATGGCAGCATGAGAATTTATACAAATCTTAAACATCAATGTTTTAATGCATCAAATATTTTTACTTGGATTAAGTAGGGAAGGAGATCAGAACAGGAATACGTACACCATATTTTTCTTCAAGATGCTGCATCGCCCGATCAAATTCTTGCATTCCACGATATCTCAAGTAATTTGCATCACCCTGGATATGCATCAAGTGTCATTTTAGAGACAAATGCACCAGTTAACTTAGAATTCATTCCAAATGACTTCGAAGGTCTATAAGGAAAAATATTTCACCGATTTGTCGTTAAGAGATAGTTCACAACAAAAGAATAACAAACAAAAAATTAATGCACAGCACTTGCGTTTTAATTTATTTTCATTGAACTTTTATTCATATCAACCAAGCATAAGAGATATCAAAGCTGTGTTTTTTGCGTAGTGTAATATATAGTGATGGAAATAGCCTAACATCATCTTCAGTGCAGTATAATGGAGTCTCCAACGTGAAAATATATATAAATAAAAAAACACCGTGCCAAATTTAGTTTGATCTGGCATTGATTTTTTAGGGGGAAAACATAATAAGTTGTATTTGAATCTAAGTGGTGCCTAAAATGTGTTTACAAGTTGCTTTTGTATCCTTTAAAGCATTTAAATGTAAATTAGTACACGTCTACTTTCTCACCTGTTCGCCTCTGCCTTCCACCCTCCCTTAGTAGTGGTCCTTCTCAAGCAAAAAACCCGGGTTTGGGCGACCTCTTGCCTCCATTTCCAACTGGCGAAGGGCAGGTTGGGAGCTGCCACTCCCATTCCTCTCGCTTTCAGCGGACAGACCGAGAAAATTAGTACGCGTGACACCCACTTTCTCATCTGTACGCCTCGCCCTTCCACCCTCCCTTAGTAGTGGTCCTTCTCAAGTAGCTGAAGTAAGTACTAATGAACTATATTTAATAACACGGAAGAAATTGATTCCTAACATCAGTGAAGAGGCCATTTCCCTTTCCAACATTCTTAAAAAGTCTCTCACTGTGGAAATAATTTATAAATTATAAGCCTTCCTAAAACCTATCCTTCATTGTCATGCTTTGGATGCTCAAAACCATTCCTTCTTGTTTACTTACAAAATATTTAATCAGCTTTAAATTTTTAGAAATCAAACTTACAAATGCAAAGAAAGAAGCTAGCATAAAGCATCAGATATGAAACTTTTTTATTAATAATAATTTTTCTAAAATCTATGATCTATCCTTGTTAAATACCAATTATACCATGATCTTTATACATAGAATGTGACTTTCCTAGTTATTTACAATATTCTCAATCGCCTACAATGCCTTTTATCAGAATTATAGAGAACAGAAGAAGAATAGGATGGCATCAGACTTAAAAAGGCGTGTACACTTGACCTGTTGAAATTTCCATTTTCCATCTCTCAGAAATTCTTTTCCTTTTCCTTGGGAACAAGGTTTAGTTTGTTGTTCTCGACACATTTCTTTCCGATAATATGAGATTCAAGACATGAAAAGGTTGCATTTATAGGGGTCCAGGCATCTGAATAAGTAATACTATGAACAAATTTTGGACTAGAGCAAAGTGTGTATCAATGGGCATTTCCATACATGTCTGTGTGTGTGTGTGTGTATAAAATACTCCGAGGCCATCTTTATATATGGCTTACTTGTAAGTTTTAGCGGGTCACAATCAGTCAAGGAAGTTTTTCTGAGACTTTCCAGTTACTACACAATGATTAAATCTGTCTTGTCCTTGATGATTAAGTATGTCTTGTCCAGTAACTAGGTTTCAGCATTCATCTAAACTTGATAAACTGTTGCCAGTAATAGTGATGTTCCACAGCAACGAAGTACATCTAATTATTTATAACAAACAGAAAAACACTTTCTTATAAATTCCCTTATATCCTGAAAGAAAACACATAATAAAAGAACGACTCCATACATAAGGAATTCTTCTTACTGGAAAAGATTAATTGGAATAAGATAGAGCAAAAATTTACCAGATCAAATCTACGCCTGCACTTGTCAAAACTGTTACCGTTTCCAGGAACAAATTTTCCATCAGGAAGATGTTGATCAGCTCTAGGAAAATCTATCCATTCTGATTTTAAAAAAAATAAAAATAAAAAAGGTTGTTGGTTTAAAGCTAAAAGTGATTTACAGAATACTGGAAAATAGAGAACATCATAAATCACTTCAAGTAACAGTATAAAACAATGCATTCCTACCAGGATGTCCAAATTCATTTCCCATGAAATTTAGGTACCCTTCTCCTCCTAATCCCATTGTGATAAGCCTTATCATTTTGTGTAATGCTATTCCACGATCTATCAAGGGAGTAGATGGTCTATCTACAGCCATGAAATCATACATATCCTGAAATGTAGAATAAAATTATATCACTGAGTTAGCATAAAAGTAACAAATATATCATTAATCCAATTAAATGACTTCCTCCACCACGATAATGCAGTGGGAAATATATAGTCTCATCAACTTCGTTCAACAAAAATAGAAAAGATAGTACACGTGAAGATTGAAAGAGAAGTCTTAACGCTTTTTGGAGAAGAAGGATTAACCTGCCACAAAACCCTTGACGTAGAGACAAAGTCCAATGACTAATTCCTAACTTATATCATTCTAACTCAAAATTCTTAAAAAAAGAAATTTATTACATTTCAAATTCAGAAGCAAACTAAAACCGCTTCACTAACAGAGAAATTACCAGAAATGCTTTGAGAATTGTGAGTATTTATTTTCTAGAATAACCAAGAATACATGTGTCTTTGGACAAGATGCGATTTGCTACAGAGACATAAGCGCTGAGTATGAAATCAATAAATCCTGAATTCCAAATTATTGGTTCAAATAATATACAAACTTCAGACTGGTTTTAAATTGTACGACAGAAGATGAGATGAAACCAAGAGCTAATTTTGGCATCGCATCTGGTTTCTCTAGACTATTTTCTACTTTATGAGGCAAATATGTAAGATTGTTTGTAAGTTTATCTGTGAACTTTTAGAACACTGTCTCTCTGCTTTAAGACTGACAATACATACTGTACCACTCAACATATGTATAACAAGATTAGATGTAATGTTATGATATTTCAATTGGACGTCTTTTGGTTCATGAACTTATTTGTCCGATAAAACACATTCATACACGACTGACACAAAACAAACGTCTTGGCTTCCAAGTAATGCGGTCAATTTTTTGTTGGATTGTGCTGGTTAAATTTCAAAATGAACTGGTATTTATTTTTCTTAGAAGACCATAAGGTGTTGGATTGAGAACTAAAGAAAAGAATCTAAAACCTTATCCATTAGCCAGAATGCAATAGTTTTATCACCAACTAGTGCTTGGTCATGACTTTCTGCATAAGCAACACATTTTTCTGACCACCTTCTATTAGTAAGTGTGTGCACAATATCTCCCATTTTCCAATCTTCATCCCTTTTCCTGCATCAAAACATCAGAGTGAAAAAGAGAGCAATTTTATATGTGGTCAATACAAACATTAATGTTTAATCAACATGAACGCTTGTAAATGATGTTACGTAAAAAAAAAAAATTGCTTTCTTGAAGTTCTCATATAATTTATCAATGATATCATACAAATAGCGATTACGTATTAGTAAAATCCCCTGTGCAGTTTTTCAAAAGGAAAAAAGAAAAAAAATCACCTGTACAGTTTCTATCTATATATTGTATAGATTTTCTCCACATACAAATGATGCAAGCTTTACCCCCACAAACTTATTACAAAAATGTTTTTTCCCACATCTCCAATTTTTGTCAAAATGAGGAAAGTATTCATTCCATGGATCTAAAATACATATTTTAATGCACATTGGTATAGAAATGATTAAAATGCTTAAAGGTAGCTGAAACTATAGATTAGCTCCACATATCAGATGCTATAAAAATCACCTGAGCTTCGCGGTATACCATTTCTTGAGATCGTGTATTTATTCTTTTATGTTACATCAGTGAACATAGTATCACATTATTCTAATCTGACATCAGCTTATCCCACAAACTTCATGTCAAAAGATATATTTTTCCCACACCATCCATTTCAATCAAAATGAGGAAAATAATCGTTCCAGGATTCAGAAATAGGCATTTGAATGCAAAATAGTACAACAACAATTCCGATGTTTTAAATTTGCTTACACATTCAATTAGAAGTTCAGAAAGAACCAAAAAGAATATGGAAACTCTTCCCCTTGTCTCCGTTCGTATATAACATGCACACTATATGCTCACATTGAGACATTTCCACTGTAGCTTTTGTGTACAATTATATAACACAAGTTCAAAGTCTAAATCAAGCAACAAATATAATTGTCACGCGTACCACCTATTTCCCTTTTTCCAACACCATCTGTGTGTAAACCTCACTCAGATCCCAAAACATAGTTCATTACCAATATAAGATGTCGAATATAATATTTAAATGATATACACGTGGCTCTATTTAATGGCTTAAATCTTTTAGATTAAGTGGCTCAACACGGTATCAGTGCAAGCAAAAATTCTGGGTTCAAGTCCCACGGCCACCCATTTAAATGAATTGAGCACACCTTAGGCTTTAATGGTTAAAAATTAATCCCGCTTACACATGAGAGGACATGTTGAAAACAATGTTTTTAAAATAATATACATGTAACTCTATATAATAGCTTAAACTTTTATATCAAGTGGTACATCATAAGAAAACCGTGGGGCGCTTCTTAACCAAGTGCATGAATTCAAATTCCTTTGCTCCTCTTGTAATATGGATCCAGTGTAAATATTCTTGCTAAGATTAAAAACAGAGAAGTTTGTTTAAATCAGAAATAGAAAGAAGCTGGGAGGTAGTAGCAACTTTGAGTGAGATCCGAACATAGTTTTATGGATCTTCATCTGCAATCATGTCTTCTCTCGTCATTTTTACTAGGTCAAGTCACTGCACTTTCATCCCAATACAAGTACTAGGCTAGCAAAACCTAACCCTCCTCCCCACCACTCGCCCCCACCCCCAAAAAAAAAGAGGAGGGGGGAGGGGAGAACATACATAAACTTGCATTTCCCAAATCTACATCCTACCCTTTTCTGTGAAATTATTTGTCAAAACGTACTCTTCTATACACAACAATATTTCAAACAACAGGTACTTTCAAGAACAGATGTATCTAGAGCTTTGAGGGCAGCATACTTGAGCATATCAATCCATTTATCAGCAATTGCCATATGAAGACGATAGTCAAATCCAACACCACCATCTTGAACAGGTATACAGAAAGTTGGCATGCCACTCACCTGCAAAAGAAATTTGCTAAAGAATAGATCAGTAAAGTTACTACGATGTTTACAATAAAAAAAGATCTTAGATGCTAGTGAAGGATTGCCGAAAACAACATTTCTAATCGTAAGTGACCAATGTTATCTTTTTGCTTTGTAAATAGGCAATAACTATGAAATCTCAAAATGTTAAGGAACAAATATCAAATTATTGCTCCAGTTTATAGTACGAAGTGTTGGACCGTTTAAGGATAAAATCTCCATTAAGAGAATATAACATGAATGATGTTGTTAAGATGGATGTCTGAATGTCCATGCTATAAATAATATTTACTAGAACAAGAAAGCAGACTATATGCCAACCGGCGAAGGTGAAACCTAATGAGGATAAATTAAAGAAATGATGACTTAGTGGTCCTGCCAAGTCTTGCATAGAATTGAAAGAAATTTTCATTCACAAAAGAGATGAGATCCCAATATATCATGTTAGAAGAGGGAGATGTGGACTAAAACTAACATGACCTAACATGATTGTAAAGGATTTGAATTTATTGGATCTCTTGATAGGAGTGGCAATGGATTGAATGAAGTCACGAGAACAAAGATATGTAGCTAACCCCAAATTTACTGAAAAAAATATACCTAAAATAGATGATGTGGTACATCAACCTGATGTAATGTATGCATGTTCTAAAATTACCACTTAAAACAGAATATGGAAAAACTATCTACCTTACAGAGTTGAAAGCAGCAGTTGGTTTGGGTCATGGAAATAATTAGCTTTGATGATTAACTCTATGGACACTCTTAAAAAAGCAATAAAGCAGAACCCAAGTCCTGAAAGGAGATTTAATTGAGGAATCCTATTTCAATAAGATGTGAACAACTTGTTCCGAACTTATTGACCTTTCTTTACTGGCATTGATGGTATTTCATTTTCAATATTTTCTTTACACAGATGATTTGACTACCTGTGTTATGATGATCTGCCCAGGCAATTTTCCTCATACCCAGCCATACTATTTAATTCTGTTCAGTGTAAATGTCTGATAAATGCTAATGTGTGCCAGACAACTTGAGCGTTCGAACTTGTGCCCTTGTCTGGGCGCAATGAAAATTCAATTAAAAGCAACATTTAGGCCGTTGGGACTTGTGTTTATTCTATACCATCTGACATCTTTTCAAACCATTACAGTGCCATTATGCAATCATCCAGACAATACCCAAAAATGTCCTTAATTTGCCGGATTGGACCAAAAACAAATATTCAAGCACAGTTACATAGAGGGGTAAATTGGACTTTTGCCAATGTTGTCAGGACCTTTAGTGAAATTGGCAAGCAAGAAGCTATAAGTACAAAACTGTGGGCCCATTGATTTGACAAAAAAATCAATTTCTCTCTACTACAATTTCTCCCAGACAAGTGCTATATAGATATGTATATCAACAAAAAGTCACAATCAAAACATAGGATGGTTTACTGGCTAGAAGGGAAGAAAAAGTAAATGGAGGGAAATAAAATCAAGCGGAATGGGTGCTAAGGAGTTTGTACACAAACTTGTGCTGATACATATTTTAAAAAATTTTAACATAAAACTTTAAAATTCAAGTGGAATTGGACCAATCGATACTGGGATTCAACTTAAATATCTTATAAGGCAGAGCTCTTAGGTTTGAATCTGAGAGGTGGAAAGCCGTGAGGGATAAAAGGACAGATACCCTCCCAAAGTGGACAATACGTATGAAATAACGGTTTAGGCACGAGGCCCAAGACATTACACAAGAAAAAAGTATTTTGCGTCCTTCAATTTTCTTTTCTCCATCACTATGAAATCCAACACGGGAAAAGTGAAAATGTCAAATTCCTTCTAATATTTCTCCACCCCAATTAAAAATAAATAAATCAATAAAACAAACATCAAACCATGTTTATGGCTGCCAAATGATATTGATAGACTTACATCTTCACCAATGATTATAGCTTCAGGGAAGAGCCCGTGAATGAGGTCGTTCACCAGCATCAAATAAACTACAGCATCAACATCCGTTGCAAATCTAAAGTACTCATTGTAGTTTCCAGTAAATGCAACCTATTAGCAATAAAAACATTTGTGAGAGGACATACGATGGATATCAAAGAGAGACTAGACACAACCAGCATCACAAATTTATTCAATGATATTGTCATGATGTCAAAACCAAGAAATGCTAAAACTATTGATGATTTTATTCATAGAAAACCTATATTTTTTATGGCATCGATATACTTCATTAATTTAGTCACAGAGTTTCCTGTATGACATGTTTAATATGCATAAAGCACACTTACAGCTTTCTATCAATCAAATGTTTGGAAATTGAACAATACAGCGAATAAAATTTAACTGACAAGAACAAATAATAAATTATACATGCAACAAAAGAGGAATTTATCCCACACACATTCCTACAATTTTTTGAAGAAGAAAACTTTGTATTTTACTGTCATTAAAACATAAGGTCATTTAGGAAGAAATGCAGTTTTCACATTAAAAAAAGTTCAAAAACATGTAAATGGAACTTCTAATGGATAAGGTGGATAATGAACAAAGAAAAAGGGTGAAAACATGAGTATGTTTGGTAAAGCATCAAGATTGTAAGCTGGTCAAAGATCAATTTTTAATCACACATTCCGCAAGATCCATAGCTTTTATCAACGTACCGAAGGACCAAAAACTTATAATCTACAAAAAGCTTTACCAAACATACACTAAAGCTAACTATTTGTTAGAGCATTTTCAAGAGGCTCTTTATTTTAAAGAGCATATTGGTCATAATATTGAGCATCTTCAAATTTAAAAAGTAAATTTTTTATATACTCCAACAAACTTTTTATTTTTGCTCTTTATTTTACTTTTCGCAACATTCATTTGTTGTTTTTCCCTCATTTTTCAATTAATATATTTTTTCCAGATGTCAATAGCTAAAATATTGAAAATAATATGAATAATTTAAATAGAGTAATATTGAAACTTGCAATTTCATTAAATGCAATCTTGATAAAATACAAATAGCAAGTGAATTTTGCGCTATTTTACAAAAGCTAAAATAGTCTCTTGGAACCTAATTTTAAGGTTTGACTCTTTAAGAGCATCTCACTTTTTAAAAGTCTTTTGAAGATGATCTTATACTCCAAGTAACAGAGAATCCAATTTTCTCAATAATCAAAATAACATTTCGAAAAGTATCACTCGAAGATAGCCCATTCTTCCATCATTTCCCTATTTGACATGACAACTATTTTCAAACTGTTAAAACAAATTTATGGAACAGCACAAGAAGCTTTCCCTATTTCGTGGCAATTACAACCGCTTTCATATATGTAAGTTCATGCAATGCAACTCATTTATTAACTACATTGATCCAATAAAGAGTACAAGCCAAGTCGCACCAACCAACATGGAAATACCTGCAAGCCATGGTGAGTATACATCATTGACGTCACACCATCAAATCTGAAACCATCGAACTTGTACTCATCCAACCACCATCTTGCGTTAGAGAGCAGAAACCTTAATACCTACAATAAAAAATCATAGTAGTTGCTATATTTGACGATATTCAAAAGAAGGTAAAAGATGAATAATATATTCAGTCCGTTCTAGTTTTCAAAAGTGAACATACCTCCCAGTGTCCATAATTAAAAAGTCGAGAGTCCCACATCCAGTGATAACCCTGGGATCCAGAGTGAAAGTAACAGCTATCGGTACCATCAAACATGTTCAGCCCATCCAAAGTATTATTTGATGCATGGCTGATATATAAAGCATTTGAGGTGAGGTAATAATGGAAAAAAAATACATATTACCAAAAGAAAAGTACTAGTTAACTGCACAGTTGAATAGCATACAATGGAGCATAGTAATATCAAAACTCGGATTTTCAGGATAAATAGATTGTGTCCTGCACTATATCCACCTCCCTGTCCATCCCATCCTGAAAGGAGAAAAGATTCATTCTATGCCATCTCAATCTCCTTGGACTTCATATCAGCAACTGTACTTACATCAAGCCATACCCAACTTCTGATTTCTCCTGTACATTCTGAGAAATTTAGAAAAAAAACCCTTTTTTGTCTCCCACTGAGCGAATCACTTAACCAGACTAAAATCCTCTTTCGAGCTACGGAGTAAGGATGATCATCTACCAGCATTTTAAGCCTAAAACTGGCCAGTGATGCCACATTTACCATTTCTCCCCTGTGAAGATTATCTACCACTGCTCTAACCATCAAACTTTTTAACCAAAGCTGGAAGCATAACAATTAAGCTCTTGGACCCAAATTGAAATTCCATAAACCAATCATTCCCCATGTATTTTTTTTATCAAAACCTCCTGAACCCCACACTGCTCTTCCACCATGAAGACTTCGACCAGATTGAGGCATGAAGCATTTTCTGCCTTACCCAGATCATCTTTCCTTCCTGACTAATCTGATCTCTCTAACTAGATCTTTTCCTCTTGAGATTTTGAAAGTCTTTTACCAATCTATAACATAATATTTTGCAAATCTTCCACACGTCTAACTTACAGGATCCAGAATAATCTATGAAATTAATCTGAGCTCCAACACAAATAGACAGAGTTCAAAAGAATAGCTTGAGGATGAGATAATTTCTGCTTTATATTAATGATAATTTTCCTTAGCCAGATAAAAGGGAGGGGGACAACAAAAAAGACCATCATTCTCCTGCTGCAGCTCCCCCATAAACTCTTGCACATGTTTGGAAATTAACAGTATAATCTACATAGTGCTAGTAAAAATTTGAGTCGAAATTCACATGCATTAAGTATAAAATTCAAATTAGCCTGTCTATTAATATTTTGATGATCTAAAACCCATAGAAAACATGATACTAATAGGAAGAAGTAAACAGTTTCCATTGTATCACAAAATCCACTTAAGTTCATTTTGTCAATGAAATTCAATTATTACCTGTGCACAATATCCATGAGAACAACCAGATCCAACTCATGAGCTCTATCTATCAAAGACTTAAGATCGTCAGGAGTCCCAAAACGGCTGCTTGGCGCAAAGAAATTTGTCACATGGTAACTGATGAACACAAATCATGGACATAAAGTGTTGTTAAAAGAGGGGAAAAAGAGGAAATTCCGAGTTTACATTTACTACATTGAAAAATGACAGTGGAAGTAGTTAAAGTGTAATAATTAAGGTGAAATGAATTACCCAAAGCAGGCATAATACGAATGCTCTTGAATTGCCATTATCTGAACAGCATTATAACCTAGCTTTTTGATACGAGGAAGCATTTCGTCTCTAAAACTGGCATATGTATTGATAATAGGCTCCTACATTCAAGTTCAAGAAAATAAGAACCAGGTGACGTTAATGTGCAGCCAACTACTGTCACATCATCATAACAGGGAGGAAGCACCATAGAATGAAGCCAAAACTTATCAACATAAGTTGGACATCATCTATAAGATTGGGGAAGTTAGCAATAGCTTTTCAACCTGAAGCAATCTTTAAAGAAAGTTATAGAAAGCAATTGCCAAATTTATTGATTATTTGGCAATAATAAAAACCTTAAGTTTCCATATAAAATCAACTGGCTATAGGAGTAGAACATTACAATTTTACACTGTACTAGAATGGCTTTCACAACGGAAGGTAGCCAAACTAGATGGATGAAGAAGTCACCAAATTGTCAATGCAGACATGTGAGAGAAAAGAGAGGAGGGATGAGGTAGCATGCTAGCTCGCATAGGGCATCGTCACCTTTACATTTTATGGTTGACAAACAGTTAGTAGCAGCTGTAAGGATCACATTCTTAAAACTGGTTTCACCCCACATATTTTTATGTTGCATTTGTATTGTATTGTCTGCAGAGAAAATACACAGAGAAGCCCTAGTAGTTGCTTCTGGTTTCTGGCTTCTCAGTTTTTAAGAAGCTATAAATTCTTGCTTTGAGTTCTCAAGTCTCCAAATATTCCTCAATGACAGTAAAATGTGCACTCAAATGACTTCAAGTTCAAAAGTCTTTCTAAAATGGTAAAAGGTTATCAAGGGTGAAAATTTAACATTCATCTTAAGTTAACGGCTATTAATAAATGCAAGTTCCAATGGATCAGTAAAAAATATGCTGAGTCAAGGAAAATGCAGATAAATAAAAGCACATAAGTTTATTCATTACATGAGAGAGTAGAGATGCACACCGTGCTACTCATTCCAACGTGACACTCGTATATCCTGAGTGATTTTGGTTTCTCAGGCCGAGGATGTTTGAAAACATACTTCTCCTGAAAAAAACATCATTAGCCTAAAAGGAATTGAGGAGGATTATAACATAACATCTATACCAGCACCAGAGGCTGATTGAAGAAAGCAACATATAACCTTTCAAGAAAGGGGATACTCTTAAGATTTATCTTCTAAACATGCAAATTCACGTGTAATGAACCTACAGAATTATTTCATGGAGCAAAGTCCAGTGCATAAAATCTGATAAAGCTGCCAATAGGTAAAGAAATTTTTCTTTTTGAAAATTTTGCTATAAACTTTTTGACACTGGAAAGTCACAATATAGTCATTTCCATGTCCCAGATCATCCACTGTTCACCATTTTCAATACTAAATCTCGCTGTGAGGCACACAAATAACAGGTGTAGTAGATTGTAATACCTCTTCTGGAGGATCATAATATATTCCATTGTATGGAATTTCTCCAGGAGCCTGTACGGAGAATTTGATCCAAGCTGGAATAGAATCTTTAATGCCAGATGGAGTATCCATGCGAATCTGCATTATAAATGCACAGAGATTCATACAATCAAAAGATTCAAGGACTTTGTATACACACCAATAACCTTGCAGCAAGCTTGATAACAAGTATCCAAGTGAATCTTTGATCTCATGCATCTGAACATATGTAGACAGCCAGACATACGTACAAATCATAAAAATTCATCACAACTCACAAGATGCAGTATAAAATAGCTCTTCCTTATCAAGTACGCTCCATTTTGACATGGCACAAATAATTCTTTAGGAAATAGTAGAAAATGTGTATTTTCCTTGCTATCCTTTCCAATTTTTACATCTAAGCATGTGTCGCGACATGATTTTTTTAAGAAGAGCAAGGAGAATAAATTCTCCAGAGAAAGGTACTATTTTGAGACAGGTTGAGAAATTTCGTCAGGCATGTATATGAGTAGAAGTACAAGAATTGTATACAAACCAATAACCTTTCAGTAAACTTAGATAACAAAGATCCCAGTACAAATCTTTGACCTCGTGCATCTGAACATATGTAGACAGCCAAGCACAAAATTATAAAATCTCTTCACAAGATGCAGTATAAAATATCTCTTCCTTCTCAAGTATGGTCCATTATAACTTGGTACAAATAATTCTGAAAAGTGTAGAAAATGTGTATTTTCCATTCTATACTTTCCCTTTTTACGCCTAAGTATGTATCGGGGTCATTATTGTTTTAACAGAAGTATGAAGAGAATAAATTTACTAAAAATGTAGCAAATATTTTGAGACATCTCCAGAAGAATCGAAAGTCAGAAATTATTTGTAACTGATCTACACCCTGAAACTAAATGACGAATAACTAAGCTAGCAAGATGTTGAATTTGTTGAAGGTTCAAGACAAGATGAGAAATTTAGTGAAGAAGAGCATATATGAGTAGAAGTACAATAATTGCTCCACCCTGTTATGGAAGCTTTTTCACGGAAAATTGTATCAATTCAAAGCAACTTGCACTGATGCATTGCAGAAGCAGTAGCAAACCAGTCCAGCCTGTCTTATCTGTAAATTTATCTTCACTAGTAAATTTTGACAAGAGGGAAGAATTCAGAAAGGTGTGCAATGGTAAGATAGGGATTCTCCATTAGCTGAAGTTTCTAACAAAATTATTATTTGTTCAATTTAATTGATAAGAAAAATTAGGTGAAGCACCATTTCAAGAGGACAGTGAAATAACTAAAATTCATGATCCTCTGCTCTATCCCATTTACAAGTATTACCTTCACACGGGAACCATGGGGGATAGGAGGAGAACCATCTGCATTGTTCGGCAAAAAGATCTCCCAGACTCCAAATTCATTCTGCTCAAACAATCGGTCAGTCAATCATATGATAATATGGATAATAGAGATAGCAAAGCAATATAACCAACCAAAATTAGTGCCATTTTTAAGACACTAAAAGGAATAGAGAATCAATGTGACTAAAGAATATAGACTACCAAAGATAGAAAATGTTTCTTTTTGCTCTAGTCATGGATGAGTTACAGGTGAAGTCAAAATAATGTCCATTAGTGCATGTTATTCGTTGCTAATATAGTTTTAGTTGATTAAACTACGAGAAGAAGAACTTAAGTCAGAAACTTGCACATTCGCTTCGGTATATAAAGATTTTAGGTTAAGTGGAAGTAAAATGGAATGCATAGAATAACGTTTTATCATTGACAAAATACATAGAATCTCCTAGACGTAGTAGGAAGGAACAAAAAGGATAGTAGAGCTAGAATAGAGTACCATGTCCCAAAGCAAGATTACTTCAGGTATAGAGAATCACTTATTATTTTTATAGGACTCAAAGAGGAAGTAACGCATTAGACAAACTATATGTTCGTTAAAGCACAAAGAGTTCAAGGATTAACGTAAGAAAAATGGGGATGTTACCAAAGATGTTTGACCATACCAAAATGGATAACATGAGAATTGAGGTTGTGGTTGGCTGACGATGGAACCAATTCGTTAAATCACAAAGACTCAAATGTTAGACGATGTGGTTGGCTGGTTTCCCAAGATTAGATTTTGTGGGACATCATAATAAATATAGCACTAGATTTAAAAAAGTAGCAGAAATAATTGATGTAGTTGACCCCCAAGATCCCAATGATCGAGATAGAATAAAGAGGTAACATGGCACGATGTGGTTGCACAAGATATGATTTTGTAGGATGTTAAATAGACGCAGCGTTGGATTGAAAGAGTAGCTGAAAAAGAACTCGCGTAGTTTACCACAAGTTTATTTGAAATGAGGTTTAACTTGTTACTTCGTAAATAATGTTATAAATTATTCTTGCACAACAGGAAATCAACTTCAGCATTTATTGACAAGTTCAATGGATAACATATATAGGATGTTCCAATAATGAAAAGATAACGTTTACACGAGTCATGACATCAGCATTAGGATTCCAGTTGTTGAAATCTCCAATAAGTGTCGCCCACTGCGAAATGCATAGAAAAGAGAACTAAGAATATATTATATGTTTATAAAAATAGTTACCATATAAAATTGGGAAAATAGCAGCGGAGATCCGCCAAACTTGGAATCATGTTGCACCTTGGTACCCATTCTTCCAAACGGAGCATTTAGGTCCTCAATCTTTCATTTTAATAGCACTTAAGCTAAAATTTTATTAAAATGACAGTTTTATCATTATCTTCAAATAAACAAAAAATTAAATAAAAACCAAGAATATAAAATAAGAATCTTCTTCCTATCCAAGCCATGTCAAAGTGATTGGCGGTGATATGCAATAGTTGTGTGGACAAGAAGTGGTTTGGGTTGGGGTCGCATGGAGAAGAAAGATTTCCATTTTTTTTAATTCTTATTATTATTTTTTTTTTTAATTTAGTTAAAGAGAGGGGAAATACCCTTTTTTGAGTAAAATTTTATTGTGTTAATTAGCGACGAGTAAAATTGTTAAACGGGGACCTAAGTGCTACTAAAATGAAAGATTGGGGATGTAAATAGTACACTTTGAAGATTGAGACACCAAAGTGCAACAAACATAAAAGTTTGGGGACCTCTGCCTGCAATTTTACCTATAACATTTGTAAATATTGTTGTAACAATTCAACTACACCAATTCATAAGGGGGGAAAAAAAAAAGAACAGTTCATGTGAACATAAAGAGAGAGGAGGAAACAAACCATGGTTTTATTCAAGACAGAAAGTGAGCAATATCTAAACTAGTAACTAAAATACACTGCGTATGCATCCAAACAGAATTGTTTAGATAAATAATCTAGTAAGATTTCACCAAACTCATTGAAACCCCTCCCTCCCCACCCACTCCTAATGATTCCAGTACATCAAACTAGAAGCAACCAACCAAATTAAACCAATAGTAAGACAAACTAGACTAAGGAGGAAAATTCAACAGCGTGCATTAAACGAGATTCAAAGAGAACAAGAAAGAGTTTATATAAAGAGAACTTCTAGCCAGATACAAAGTAATTTGCTTGCTATTTCTTCCTTTCCATAAGACACTAAAGGACATGATCTGGATGGATCGAAAAGTATTGCTGCTATCAGTGTGAGATACAGAATTCCAAGAATAATTGTTGAAAAAACTATTTGAGAAGCATGGTATTATAGCGAGGAAGAAAAAAACTGCTCACAGTTAAAGTAATTAATGGTACTAACCTTGGCACCAGGTGCCCATTCCCTGTAAGTTATACCAGTCGCACTGACAATACAAATATAGATAACGTTAGTATAGAAATACCTATTAACTACCACTCACAGATAACCCCGTGAAAATGTTAACTTTCTTTTAAGAAGATATAACAGTACAAGGATCTGTCCAGACCTTGAAGTAACAAACATCTATGACTTTCAATGCTAAATGAACAAAAACACAGGCACTTCACACAATTCAAAATGGTGTAATACCAACATTTGACTGTTTCCCATAAAAAAAACTCACACACACAATCATAAGATTTATCAAGCCCTTGGATCTAAGAAGAATTAATGATATTTAAAACCCTGGCTACATGATTTGGAACATAAATTTCTTCACCTTGGTGGCTGCAGCCCTTTTAAGTTTTAAGTATGACATATTTGATTTAAGTAGGAAGGAACATCTTGTCATAACATCAATCTAATCAAGAAGTATATTCAATTAGAAAAACAATATTGGATATCGACTTCTGGAAGCATTTCAAATCATCAATTTAAGGAGAAACCAGTTTTACAAAATGTATTATCAATGTGTAACTACCACAACGGAATTGTTGTTCAAAGATGCATTCAGTTATGAACTAGGATGAACTCCGTGTAAGTCATCTAAGGATAAAAAGGGAAGAAAACAATAGCGTTTAGAAAGTTATGTAATATTACCTGGGAGTAAAACCAAATTTCTCGTAACCACGAGAAAACATTTCTAACCCGCCCTCGTACTTGTCAATTGCTTCGCGCATTTTCTTATAGTGTCCATACCTGTGAATGAACAACATATGTAGTGACAAAACAGTGACAAAACAGATTGATATACTGCCAGATGCAGCTATCCGGTGTGGCACTGCTTAACACTTATAGAAACATATATGCTAATTGATGATAATTATGAAATTAATTTGTTACTAAACAAGAAAATATAATAGGGGACATTTTTAAGTTTCAAACTCTGAGATTATCTCACAAACACCATTACACGTAGGACCAAACTTCAAAAGTTTAAACTAGATTATGAACCTCAAAAAGTTTTAATTCAATCACACATCAGTTCAAATTAAAACATGTTGAAAAGAAGTCTCACCTGTAATCAAGATGATCACGGTGATTGGCCAAAAGTGGATCTATCTCATATATCCTTTGACCAATTCCAGGAGGAGTGATAACCCTCTTTCTGACCCTATCTGATTCGGTACTTATAGACATATACGATGTGTCTGAAGTTCCTTCAGCTTTTGCTTCAACGTCTCCTAGTAGTGGTGAAGATGCAGAATCTTCCTCTCTGATGGTTTCACTAAAACTGCTACTCTGCTCAACAAAATTTTCTTGATCTTCAAGTTTACCTTCATGTTCCACTTTTAAACTTTGTACATCACCTGATATCTACAGATAAGATTCGTGCATAGAGAAGATCAGTGGAGGGAAGATATAGTTGTTATAAAAGACAGCATTCACAGTCATTTTCATTTAAGCAGATCATAACAGATAGGATGCGGGTATTTACTCCAGGAGTGTCTTCTTGTTTAGCTTTAGTTAAATATTAGGACATCTTTAGGCTCTCTTCTATTTGATTCTTTTTACATGAATAAAATTTCCCTTTCCTACCATATAATGCAAAAGCATATAAACAGGCAGATCTAGGGCTCTTTCGTAGGAAATGTAGATCATATTTATCGGCAAAATCATGAAAAATTACTTCGTTTTGAGAAGGCACATATGTCCTTATGAAGTAAATTGAAAAAATTCTTATCATACTCGACAATTCTGATATATAGTTATATATTTAGACTAAACACAACAGCACCAGATAAGTAATCGAATCTAAGTTCATACCTCGAAAAAGAAATGAGAAAATTAGGGGACTGGAAATCAAAGAGAGGCAAAGGAAGAAAAGATGTCAAGATTGAGGTAGACATGAGTATATGGACTCCGAAAACAATACTGTTCCAATTAAATCTTAAATTCCACTCCAATAAACATAATCTTAAACTACTAAAACTTCTATGGTGGCCTGGAGATTAAAAAAACTTCAAGCCATGTCAAATGATATTTCAGTCCATCTCCCCAAATTTGAAGTTCACAAAATACCCCCCGTGTCAAGGGTTCAACATGCATAGTTCAGTAAAGTCTATGAATAGATCCCACTACCACGGAGAAACCATTTTGATGTATAGGAAAGTTCTTTCAAATGCTTTATTACAACTGTGAGAATCTACACAATAGATCTAGATATATTTTGATCTGAGTTTTAAGGACCGGTGCCCCCTTCCTTTCTCCAGAACTGATATATTTAGGTAGCATCACAATCAACAAATCAACTTTCCGTGCACTTATAGTTCTTCAGAACATCTAGAATGATTCAAAAAGACTAAAATTTCTCTAATTTTAAGTTAATGTTGTCATTTAACTCCATTTAAATCCCAACAAAAATCTCTACAGAAACTGGTCAAATGATGTGCCATGTTTCCTGAAAACAATAATATTTTCGACTCTTGTTCTCTGTTTTTCCATTTCCTCTTCTCTCTATATGTGTTTTCTGCTTCATCTGGCTTTCCTAATCGGAAAAATGATCATCAACTTTGTAAGCAGCAAAAAAAAAGTAGCAAAATTAAAATTATCCCACCTACCATTTGGAGCATGGTAAGAGGACCCACAGAGTTCCATAAACCATTGGCTATCAAACCTTCCACGCTGTTAAATTATTGCAGCATGTTTTTATTCTGGTAGTTTCTCCAATTAGTCAATTACAACAGACCAACCCAGTAAGTGTTTTATCTAATACTTGGTGCAATAATAAAGTTTCTACAGATCATATTTTCAAATTATTTCATCCATGAACCTTATAGCATGTTTGCAAGTGCTTAAAAGCTCCTTGTAAGCACTCTCATACATGCATGGACTAAATCACCTCAGTTTAATCTTTGAGGACAATAAATTTTTGAAAAATTCCTACCTTTTATCCATCAAATTTTAGGCATAACTCCAAATCTCATACAAGTTTCCTATATCGTGCATATGATATAGCATAATAATATTATAATACAGTGTAAGAGAACAACTCAATTGATTATTCATATTCCAAATAGTGAGTTTCAGGTTTTAAAGGAGCCTAATGGAGAAATGTATATAAGTTTTTAATCGAAAGATGCACTAGAAAAAGATAAAAATTAACGTAATTTGAGGTCAGCGTGAACTCAGAATTTAGCAGCACAGGTAAAAACATATCCACCTCCTCTCCTTGAGGGGTGACAACGAGAACTGTAACGGATATTCTCTTTAATAACAAGCTTCCAACTGATGAAGCAACTTCACTAGTACATCATACACTTTGACCTTTATAATGAGATCTAGAGTTTGTTTCTCACTACGTGGATATGTTAAGTGTGTGTGTGTGTGTGTAGGGGGGGGGGGGGGTTGGGGGGCGCATAAGGAAGGGAATGGGTATCATGCTCACGTGCCTGGGGATCTTCTGAAACTATCTCAGAAACGTTCAACTCCTCTGATGAGGACCCATCACTCTGGGTGCCAGGAAGAAGGACCTTCTCCGACGCAGTTGCTGTAGAAGATTGAGATCCAGAATCATAAGAAGACTTTCCAGCAAACATCTTCCCTACAAACAAGTACCAGATTAGCTGCATCTTTCAAAAATATCCCATATACATTACTAAATTTATCTTCACATAATGGATAATAATATAATAGGGCAGGGAGCTATTTCTTCATGTAATTGGAAAGCAAGGCAATGAAAGAATAGCAACAACAATCTAATTAAAAATATAAAAGAAGCCATCAACATCGAGCTCGCAAGCCGCTAACAAGTCCCAAAAGCACAGTTTTATCCATCTCCCACATTTTTTCCCTGATATGTCAAAATCTCTTCCAGTCTCTAAGAAATCTTAATCTCAACTCTATTCCAGCAGCTATTAAGTATCAAGTAGTTAGCCTTTCATCTAATTTGTATTCTACTCAAATAATATCACAGTCCCAACAAATCAAGAAAGTACAAATTTGGGTAACGGAAGGAAGGATTTGCTGCTATGACTGGACATGCCGAATCTGAGCTGATCGTCTAAGCCCTTCTGCGAATTCTCAAGCAACAGCAAAGAGTACAGGGGATTGCCCTAAGAGCCCATCATTTACCAGCTAGCAAAATTGAACAGTTGCTCTATCCGTTCTTGAATTGGATTGTGTTGAACCCCCAACATTAAATATATTATTTTAGCGTTAGAACCTGCAACTAAAAATAAACCCGAGAAGCACATTGATGCGTTCAAACAAACCCCCAAACAAAATTGATCGCATTAATATCTACTCTAATATATTATAGACTCTAACTATATCTAATTCCATACCATCTCCAGGCTTTGTCGTGAGAAAAAAAAAACACACAATTTAAAATTAACTCCCTCTAACTTACAATCACTAGCGATCAATACGCTTAAACAAATCAACACAGAAAATAAATTCCATGTTACCCAATTGAATAAAACGAAGAACAAAATCAAAAGCAACACGGAATTAAAACGGACAGATTGTCCTCCTGCGAATGAATATCCACCTATAAATGGTCAAATACATAACAAAAAAGCAGTTGTGTCGTACATGAATGCTGATTCTTTGAAAAAAAGGAGAGATGGGCATTCCTTCGATCAGCACAAGAGCTGGATCCCGTACCACCCGACTTATTCACTGATGGCAAAGTAGGCAACCGCATCCCAGATAGGGTATAAACCATTTTCCCCAAGATTTTCCTTCCTCTTTCTGAAAATTAAAAACCCAACTACCCAATAAAAAAATAAAATTACTTAGATTTTGAAAATAAGATCGGCAACCCTGCTAAGCTAAATTCAAGGTGCAGAGAAAAGCGATTATGATAAATAGTAACATGAGTGAGTGATAATGGTGGGGATTCAATACTGCCAAGCAAAGCAGGTTACGTGTGATGAGAAGAGTTGCATGGGGATTGGGTGGGTGGGGTCTACCGAAATTTGCGCCAGTCGCCGATTGAGACTCTGGAGTCAGAAATATCTTGATTTTGTTTGTTAAATTGTAGGCCATACTTCACGTGCCATGCCATGTTGAAACAAAAGATCAGAAACCAATGGCTGTAAATATGTGGCGTTGCTAGCAAATGACCAAGTTTGGCTATGTTCAAATTATATAAAAATTACTTTTAAGTAAAAAAATTTCTTAGATAAGTAACTTTTAATTTTAAATTTTCAATTTTAAAATGTCAAAATCTTAGAAGTTGCAACTCGGGGCGAAGAGGGACAGGCTTGGTCTTTAGCTTAGGTATGTCCCAAGCCCATTTAGATTTTTTAGGTACTCTGTACCAATCTAGAATAAAAAAATTTCCTCCCGACTCTACCCGTGTTGCAACGATTTCAGAATGATGAAGAGTATAACCTCTGCTTTAACTTGAATGAACTTTGTCCAAGTTTTGAAGAATTTTGTGTTATCTTTGACCTTCGATAAGGTTTTAACACCTTAAAATTATAACCAAGTATCATAAATAAAAGTTGGACATATTTAAAATCATATATTTTAGTTTCGTGTCAGTAAATAAAATAGTTACTTATTCTTGAGTAACTTTTACTGTACTAACAAAACAATTAATTTACGTATTTGTAAGTTTTATCAGTATTAGAATTACTTATTTAGCACTTATTTGCTTACAAATAAACATGTTTATGAGTGAATTTTTATGAACCTAGCCAAACATGCTCTTTCCATGTGTGTTTGTACACAGAAATATCACTTTATTAGATTAAAAAAAAGCAACTTCACTTTTTTATCTAGAAAGGAAAAAAAGAAAAAGGTGTTTCCGGCTTGTTTGTCACGAGCAGATATAATTAAAAGTTACTTTTTAGTCATTTATGTTCTTTTGTAAAAGTAAAATAATACTGTCTTGCTTTTTATATTTGATTATTTTCTGCCAAATTATTTGTAATTTTCAGTCCTTCAATTTAACAAATATGCACTTTTGGTGAGGGAAATTGTGCCGCTCATCCAATCAATTTTCTTTGAAAGTTTTATTAATTCGATAACAAAATAAAGCGTCGTCATTTCTAGAATTTTATGAATTAATGGATATAAATATATAAATAAAAGAATTTTTCATGTTAAGACGTTGCAACTTTTTTTTTTTTTTTTCAACGTGATAGCATTACTACAGGTATCTATAGACAGTGGTTCTTCAATTTTGATCAAGATAAATGCTTTTTTTTGTAAAAATGGATTGACTTCAGTCTAGCAATCTTTATCTCTGTTTGAGCCCCATATTTTGAGGAAAATATATTTTGAAACAGTGATTTTTGAGGAATGTGTAGTTAAAAAAATTGATTTGCGTGTAAAATTATTTTATGGAAGACTGTGTAGTTAAAAATGAATTTTGGAAAAAAAAATGACGTGCGATTATTGACAATTAAATTGTTGCATAAATAGAGTACTTCATATTCCAAGAGTACTACAATTTTTTCTCTCTTGAAGACACTATAAGATGAATTCAAGACTCCAAAACCAAGTATAGACGAAAATCTCAAAAATCATAAAACAACGTAAATTTTGTGCGAGGTGTCATTTTTCTTGGACGGATAGCTAAGGGGGAAAGATCTGAAGGACAACAAATTTGGACTCTAGCTAATCACATCTTGAGGTGTCATTTTTCAATGGAGGGATAGCTAAGGGGGAAAGATCTGAAGGACAACAAATTTGGACTCTAGCTAATCACATCTTGACATGAATTGAAAGTATTAATCAAACACGACTTTGTGAAATACAATAATTTCTTAAATTTGGTGGAACTCGAACACTATTTGTTTTTGAGTATCTGTATGCGAATAGCATTAAACCCTTAAATTAGTATCCTTCTTGTTATGTTAATCTTGGATTGGTCGTGATGGAAAATCTAACATCAAGGTTCTGAGTCGTAATTGGATGGAGTCGAAGAAGAAGAATGAGACGATACAGTAAACAATAGTGTACCCTGAAACAAGACACCAGTAAATTGTACACAAATTGGAGCTATCGATTAAAAGATATGAGCAAATGGTATACTTTCTTGGAGGAGAAAATGAAGAACCCTCTGTTTGCTTCTGAATGAACTGACATATATATTTACACCTAAAAAGAAAACTAGATTACGAGTGTATATCCAAGAAAACATGCATTAAGGAAGAATGTTATGTTATTTTTTAGAGTAATACTATTCAGCATCATTGGTGTCAAGCACTAGTCTAAGTAGCAACTACATGGTATTATATGATATATTCACTTAAATGTAATGTCACATGATTCATTTAATTGAATATATCAAATATGTCCACCTAGATTGATGCTAGATAGTTGTATCAAGTAATCACCTCGGGAATGTCCCATACGTTCTTCCTCCCACTGAGAGCTTCGACCTTAGGGATTCTCGAGTCTTTGGCTTTCAAATATTTTAGCTGCTCTTCAACCCATTTACGTTTCTCCAAACCAGCGTGTACAGCCACCAGTTTACAATTTTGGAATCCTTCCTCCGTCTCTATGCATACATCGTCCTCCAAAATTCAAGCAACACAAGTTTTTTGTTAGCTTTCACTTTACGTTGTGTTGAAGATTAAATTTAAATAAATAAATGTGTCCCTTCAAAATATTTCAAGTGGTTCAACAATGTATCAAAGTAGGTTGAGGTACCAAGTTTAAGTTCCGCAACCATCCATTTAGGAAAATTGCGAATGTGACAAGCTTTTGATAAAAAATGAATTCAGCCTTACATGAAGACGCATGTTGACAAATGTGTCCCTTCTCCTAGTTTAAATTTTCATATCAGGTGGTTCGATAGAGTATGAGCAAAATTGCAAACTATTGATGCATCTCAAGTACTTCCAATACGGTACACATCCAATGGAAGACAATCATTTACCAATTGCTTCGTGCAAAGAAAAAAAAAGAGCAAAGGACAAACATCGATTAGAAGCTCACCTCTTCATGTACCCAAACCAAATCAGCAAGAAATTTCTTGTGTTCATCAGGAACTGCCTTGGCCAAATCTGCACACAAGATAACCATAACCGTGGCATCTCCAGAATTACATATACAAACCGGACAACAATTAAACCAATTTGACATCAAATGACTTAGAAGTCCATACCTAATCAGGCAACCTAAACTGTCAACTGCTATTATCGAACAAGCTTACAGAATTACCAGAAGTTATCAAATTGCGAAATTGACAAAGGACCTAATTAACAGGAAAGCATAAAATCTCAGCAAGCATAAGTTAGAACATATAAACTATCACCCTAGAAATTACGAAAGTGCGTGTATTTGCACTACAGATTGAATTCATTTGGAATTCTAGCTCTAACTTCAATGTTTTGAGGCTCTCACTGAAATTAAATTTTCTCAGCTTGTTCACTTAAACTCGAGAGCATATTTTAGACTCATATTTAGCTAGGTTTTCACTATTTAAACAGTTTTTACTTTACAATTTAGACACTTGATGAATTGATTGAAGCAAAACACATAAACCATCACTACACAAAACAGAAGAAATCATTCATGCTTGCCAGAACAAGAGAAACCAGCATTAACATAAAAAACATAATATGCACTAAACCATTTCCAGTGGTCGAACCAATCAGAAACCCCCAAATTGTACAAGAAACCATAAAATCAAAGGAAAATCCCATTTGACAATGTACAGAATCTAATCCAACAAAATCACCCAATGCAAGAACAGTGACATACAATGATCCAACACAATTACCAATTCCCAAGGATCATATACATTAGAAACAAAAGCAAACATTTTCAGTGCTCAACAATAACACATTCAACAAACTCCATATCAGAAAAGCAAAATTTATTCCAGCAGATCCATGAGGGACCCCATAGGACTCGAAAGTGGGACCGGCATCGTAAATCGAGCCTTTGTATTCAGTATTCTTAGCACGATTAAATCCAGTCCTTCTGCCAGCCCACCTCCTCCCTTTCAAGTGCATATTCTCATAACCCTCACCATTATACCACCCTTCTCTCTTCTCATTTATCTCGTACTCCTTCCAAGTATCGGAGAATGGGGACCCGTCAGGAGGGCCCGGAAGCAGCCCCAAGAATGCAGCAAATGCAAGATCATGGTTGCCACACAAGAAAACATGAGATTGTTTAGGGTATTTTGAGGGCAAAGAAATCAAAAAATCAATCACTTCCTTGGTGTGAGGTCCCCTGTCGCAATAATCACCCAAGAAAATGATTCGGGCTCTCTGAAAATCAGCTGGGTCTATTAGATTTTCAAGATTGGACCCCTAAGATTCTGCAGCTTGGTTATGAATCCATGGATATCACCTATGCAGCATACCACTCTGTGTTTATTGGAATTATTTTCTGCCATGTATAATATAACAGTGTATGTGTCAACATCTTTTGCCATATTTATGCCATTTATCATTAAACCTGATTTGAAGTTATCAGTTTGTGACATCCTCAGAAATCAAGGATGAAGCTCTTGGTTCAAGTCGAGTTGCGGTTTTTATTTTCTCTAACTATTGAATCCAAGAAGATAAAAGAGCTTTGGAGGGAAAAATATTTTCATTTTCTATTGNTCTCTAACAAGGATAAATATTATTCATGCTTAAAGTTGTGCCCAGTGTCAACCCTCGTTGACATTAAAGTCATTTGTATACACTGAGATTCTCATTTCTCAACTTTTATTCTTAACATGTAAATCTCAGTCCTCAAATTTATAACACTCGAGTCTCGAAGTAGACAGTTTTCTGCTAAAAAGTAGACAGCAAAGCACCTGAAAGGATCTTTTATTTTCCAATACCATGTTTTGCTTAGCTTATTTCTGAAAAGAAGCAAAAAATAAAAAATTGCTTCTTTCTTGACCGTAAGAATACTCACAATTGAAGATAAAAGGATTTCATAGTTGTTATCATATAAAAACTGATAAATTCTTAATCAGGTAGAGAGTCGGCAAGCTTTCACCCCATTAGCCCTCACAACCAAGAGAATCACAAATACCATACTACAGACTAGAGGCAAGATCAACCATAAAGAGGATATCTATAAACCTCTTTTACATCAATTTTACATTTATCCCCGTTGATACATGTATTTCGACTTGGCCCCATCTCAGCAAACTCCTCAATCTCCACTTGCACAGCCCCCACAACCGCAGTGCATGCATTCTATAACCTTCTCCTCCCGTAAATGCTTTGGGACTCGGCAAACACACGTGGTTTGGAAGTGATGATCACGAGGTTGCATGCACCTTAAGCAGCAGAGCCTTTCATAGCCAGGCTGCAGTTCAAACAATAATAGTTTTAATTGATTGTACAAAACTTGGAATGCATTCATATGCGAGGACCTCAAGAGAAAACTACACTGCATACTTCCAAATTTTGCAATGACCGATGGCAAATTACCTTCTATTTCCAAAAATTTTGAAATTGAACAAGCTGAATTGTGTGAAATCTGCAAATATTCCTCTGTAAACCATTGTTTACTTTTGAAAGTGTAACATTTTGTACAAAAATCCAGATTGCACAGGGAACTCAGAAAACAAAGATGAAACACCAAATTCCAATTGAAATGAAATCTTTAGAATAAATCATGACAGAATTCATATTTCCAGTACCATGATAAATATATGGACATTGTTCACAAACCTTTTTCCACTTTGCGATTAAGTTACAATCGGCATAACCCTGATCCAAGCAGAACTCATACAATTCCTTGGAAATCTCCTTCCTCCTGTGATAAAGGTCAAAAATGTAGCGACTTTTCTGATGGGCTATTTTAAAAATAGGCCACAAGGCCTCACATTATCTTTTACCATCATGTGGGTCATTCTCAGCTGCCACGAAAATAGTCAGAAAAAGAAAAAAAAAATTGTAACATTAAATAGGTTGACAACAATATAATGGGAAGACAAAATAATATTCGAGGTACTTTGGTATGACAGAAAAAAATGAGGACCTTCTCTCATCTTGCTTGTAGTTCACGTAGAGTAGGTTCAATCAACTCCCAACCCTCGGGGTATTTTACTCGGTTAGTCTTCACCTTAGGCATGACTCCCTCTGAAATATATTCCAAATATCTGGGTCGCTAAGTACCTATTGTGGAACATTTGAAAAAGAAATGTTCATTTACAAGCAGTTAATTCTTTAAAACAGAAATGTCTATCCACAACCTGTTTATTCTTGCTTGTTTAGAATTGTAATAAAAACAAGACTGCATTTCCTTGTGCCTCTAACCTGGATACTTTTTTCATAATTTAAGACCTTTTATACCCCAGCACACAGAAATTTAGTCCTGGGTAAGTCTGCACACATTTTCATTCCAAATTCCCAATGATTAAGATACCAACCTTTTCATGAATTGGAAGAACTGTGGAGTTTACTTCTTTTAAATCTTGCATGGACCTTGAAATAAAGGACTGCTAAAATTAAGTCCCCACCCATTTATGCAATCCGCATCCTAAGGCCCATGCAATTACAATGAAATTGGGCAAAGGCAAATACATAAAATGTTCAAGTAATTGGTATGAATTTGTTGAAGGCCGAAAAAAAAAATAGCGACAAAGAAAATGATCAACAAATGACTGGATCAGCAAAGAAATTATGAAACTAACTGCATTGAGGAAAATGTAAAAGAACTCATGAGAAATGAACTGTAAACGCCAAGCAAGGTAAATAGCAGATAGTTTACCTATCAACCTCTACTTCTCTTGTCCCTCTCTCGTGACATGGCCCGTCAATTCATTACATCAGCAGGTACTCCGATAAAATATTTGATAATATTATAAATAAGAGTATTGAAACTGTCATTTTCTCGAGTTTCATCATTTTGCGAGTTCATTATCTCTTGCCTTTCATCTAAGCTGAGATAATTTCCCCATCAATTTTCAAGTTGGCCCGTTAATCCTTGTAATAGATTCAGTGTTGCAACTTTTGGATCAACACTTTTTGCTCTATATATTTTCCAACACAGAGACATAATTTCAACTTGTCGAACAATTGATATTCTGTTAGGCCATCAATATTCCATTCAACCACATATTTGCCATTAAAAGTCATTGGAGGTTGTGCTTTTTCTTCAAAAAGCAAATCGGGTGCAGTATTTTGACGATAATGTAAAGAAACTTTTGAATATAAACTTTTCAATTTATTAATATGAAAATTTTGATTTTCAATAAATGAGATTCAATTTCATCAATTGTATAGATATTTTTTTAAGGGGAAGGAGAGAATTTAGATAATTGAGTTACAAGTTCTTTTAAAACTTGAGTCTCGTTATCTAATTTTCCAAGTTGAGGAATCATATTTGAAGGATGAGGTTTAAATAAAACATTGACGGGAGTTTTTCCTTTTTCAGTTAATTTTGAAATAGATTTCTCAAAATTGGATTTTAGAATTGTGTTTTCAGTATCAGAACTTAATTCAATTCTATTTAATTGAGAACACATAGAATGAAGAAAAATATTAGTATAATTGTTCTGAATTTGAATATTTTTTATATCTTTAACTACTTCTTCAAAATCATCTCACCGTTCGCTAGATATCTTTTTGAGAGATGCAAGAATTTTTGTATTTCCTTAGGAAACAACAATTTCTTGCATAGGAGGATGAGTAATATGAAAAGTATAACCCTTAGGTGTCTTCCAAATCATTTTTGAAGAATTTGAATTTTGAATAACTTTTGATTTAGTGGATTTTTTATTATAAACTTTGAAATATGCCAACTCATAAAAATTTAAATCTTCTGGAAAAGCTTCAAATTCTTCCCAGTAAGACTCAATTTCTTCTTGAGAAAAGCTTTTTTGAAATATTTTTCAAAAACTTTTGACTTCAGGGGTTTTGTCAGTAATGAATTCATTTTTTCTATCAATAGTAGAAGAAATAACATTACATTGCTCATCAAACATTTCTGAAGGAGGTGCCGTATCAGATAACCAAGTTGATCTGATTTAACTTCCTTATTAGTTTGATAATGAGTTTTTAAAATATTGGAGTTAAAATCAACTTCCCTTAAAAAAAAAAGTAGAAAATCTAGAAGGTTGAAAAGTATTTTGCCTAGATTTATAATCAGATCTAGATGAATGTGATCTTTGAATAGTATTTGAAGATGAAGGTTTGTCAAAAATAATTTTGACATTTCTGTCACGAAAAGAAATGATTTGATCAGGATTTCTTCGAACTAGGGCTGGAATTGGGTTTTGAGCATTTTCAAAATCTAATTATAGTCCTCTATCTTGAAGATTCCATGGAATTCGTTTAGGAATCATAACATTTGAATGAAGTTGATTAAATTCAACCAAAAGACTTTCATCTCTTGGAGAATATTTAAGAGCTCGAATATTGAGTTGAGTATTCAAAAACTTATAATATATTCGATATATTAAAGCAAAAGTTCTTGAACGATCATCAACATTAAAATTCTTTGTCTGAACTTGAAGATTAAGAGCATTAAGAATAGCTTCATCTTGAAGGCTAATTGAAAAGTTTGGATAACAGTTTGAAAATACTGGACCTCTTTCGAGATTAAACTCGAGAATGGAAAGTAATGAATGTTCAAACCTTAAGAGTCTCTTGCCTCTTGGGGTTAAAAGAACAGGAATGTCTAGACCAAGTCTAAACAGAGGTTTGATAGTAATTTGAACAAGTCCATCGTGAAGATATTTAATGTCTTCCTGTGAGCTTGGATAGCTTCTTTTGAAAAAAAGTTTATAGAAACTGTTTGATTTTTTATATGGATAGGTTGCTATAATGGTTTGATAACATAATTTTGAGTAAAATCAAATTTTCCTATCTCATAAATAGAACTTTTATCTACCTTTGGGACAGTCTAATTTTGAAGCCTTTACTCTATTTGAGCAATTTGAGATTCATTTGGAGTAAAACCATTTGATGCAAATGCATGATCTTGATCTAATTCTTCATTATTATCTTGAAAATAATTTGAAATGTTATCACCACTACTGTTTGAACCACTTCCTTCACTAAACCAGTTTGACATAAAAGACATAATTGAATAGTAATAAGAAAACAGTAATCTTACTATTGAAAACAAAATATTTCAGACAAATTGATGCAATGCAAAACCTACAACGGGACCACCTACACATCAACTCCGGCAAAAAAACTGACCAACGCTTCAGTAGACATCCTTGCCTTACACCAACCTAACATTTGACACTAATAGTTTGACACTTATTCTCTCACACTACTCTCTTGTGGCTCTGATACCAAAATAAGGCCCGGGTCAAGTGAGAAGGACAAGAGAAGTAGGGGTTGATGGAAATAATGAATTTTTTGATGTAAAAATTTTTGAAATTACAATATGAAAGTTGAAAATTTTAAATGACAAGATTGAAACTCGAAATTGAAAATTACAATTGAAAAGATTTTAAAGAAAGCTTAAAAATTACAAGGATAATTTAAAAACTTTCTTGAAGTGTAGTATCTCCCGCTCTATTACACTTACGGAAAACTTTAATCTTGAGTCTTTTTTTATACTTGAAATCTTGAGTTCGGATTTGAAACCAAATTAATTTTGGTTAAGGAATCTTGAAAAGTAATCAATCATTTTGATTTGAAAAGACAATCACTTATCTTTGTCTTCCAACAACTCTTGATAACTACACCTCACCTTTTGACAATGGCATACCAACTTTTGACACTTATGACACTTTCCACCAATGTTTCCACTTCATTTTACAAAACCTGTCCATATTCCTATTTTCGAGATGGAAACATCGGATTCATAGGTATTCATCCCTAGAAGAATGCCTTCAAAATATTTTCTCTCCAAATTTCCAATATTTTTCAAAAAATATTAAAAAAATCAAGAGCTAATTATGAATCTATTCTTGCAAATCTGGAGCAGCCATAATAACTCATGCTCCAAATAAACAAAAGAAATATTATATTGATTTTTCTAAAATTTCAATTCAAAGAGTATTGTCATTCAAAGATTGGGGACAGGACCCATGGAAAGAGAAGAGAATGCGTCTTTCAAAAGACGATTCATTCGAATCTCTTTTCAATTATTTTGATTACCAAGAAGCCCTATTTGATGTGTTTTAATTTATATTAGTTACTCATTCTTGGTTTATATTTTTTTTATCAAAATTATTTAACAAATTTTCCAAAATGGTTCGAATATTTTGGACTTGAAGAAAATATTTTACCCAGTCTTACTCTTTAAGGATTCGAACATTTCAAAAAGGAGGCAAAAACATTTTTAAAGCCTTAAGAAAATCTTCTGTTTCAATTTGCTTATAATTTAAAAGTCTTATGTATATTCTATTGGAACTATCAAATTGTTCAAAAACAAGGATCTGAATATCATGTTAAAAAAGTTATTCAGATTGATGCCCAAAAGCAGTAAATTCATAAATTCAAGAACAGAAGAACGCAAGCATTCCAAAATTATCCAAAAAGGAATTTGACAAAAGTGTCAATTTCCTCACAGAGAAATCAAGATTATTGGCTATGTTAAGCCAGTGCAAAACTCTTGAAAAACTGCAAGCTATATCAGAAAAAATTGCAGCTCTTGCAAAATTTTCATCAAAGAAATCAGATTCAAAATCAAGCAGATTCATCATATTATGAACAAAGCAATGAAGACATGTGCTTTGATTTAAAAAATATTGATGAATTCATTGAAGAAGAAACTCAAAAGAATACTTCTTCAAAATGACTATATGGACCCAGTTACCTTGATGAACTAAGAGAATATAGAGTTCAGAAATCAAACGATTCATTATTCAGAATGTGTATGTCACCAAACAAATTATTATTGTTCCCATTGGCAATTATCAAAAATTGACAAAAAACTTTAGTATCTTTACTAAAGTAAAATTCAAAAAGCCAAAAGAAGTTGAAATATTGGTGATAAGTGTCAAAAGTTGGTATGATTGTCATTGTCAAAAGTTGGTATGTCATTGTCAAAAAATAAGGTGCAATTATCAAGAGTTGTTGGAAAATAAAGACAAGTGGTTGCCTTTCCAAGTCAAAATGGTTGATTACTTTTCAAGATTCCTTAACCAAAATTAATTTGGTTTCAAGTCCGAACCCAAGATTTCAAGTAGGGTGTAAGCCCGGGTGTATACCTTATGTACGTCTAGCATCTCCTTATAATTGAATTGAGCAAAATGGGGTGCAGACCCCCAGTTTGCGCCTTACGATTGAATTGAGCAAAATGGGGTGCAGACCCTTGTGAACAGGAAATATAAACGACGACAGGAAGGAACTGCAATATCACCCCTTAGACCCACCTATATATCACATTACTCTCTTACTTAGACGTCAGAACTTAAAAATATAAATCGAACCGTCGTTTAACGAGAATCAGAAACGGTTATACGCCTGCCTATTGGTAAGATTCAGGAATGTTAGATTAAAAATCAGCCTGGAAACTTCAAGACATTTTTTACCGCAAAACCAGTTAAAGAGGTCAGACTATTTGTGATGAGATGTAGCTGCTTTACAGCAACAAATTCCAATTTATATTTATGTGTAACTGATCCCATCTTACACGAATTAAATCCCAAACTAAATCAACACTCCTCCTCCACCCCCAAAAAAAATATAAAAGATAAATTGTTGAAGGGAAACTTAAAAACCCTAGAGTATATAACCTTCACAAATCCAGCAACAATATTCTGTGTTCCTTTCTCACTAAAAAGATTTTGTCATCAGATAAACTGAAACCCAACTTCACGAATAAGTGAAGAACGCAATAAATCACATGGATCGTATAAGTCAGCCATATACATAAATTTATAATTAAATAGCAGCCATAGAAGTCAAAGTGGGAAGGGACTGTACCAAAGAGTGTAGAGATTCCGCCTCGGCGGAGGGAGTGGCAGTCGAGATTTCTTTGATGAAGATTAATATATATATATCCCTACTATATTAAAAGAGGGAACCCACTATTTACTATTCATTTGTGTAGCATTTTTATATTTCCTATATTGTCCCCACTCATTGCTCCACTGTGGCACATTTTCCCCCCAACGGTTTCTCCACTGTGGCAGAGTTTCTTACAATGGTAAACCCACTATTTACTATTCATTTATGAAGCAT
>CAIGRN010005675.1:0-20351 GCA_903798345.1 Fraxinus anomala | reverse complement strand
CTTTACATTATTGCACTTTACTTTAAATTGCTATTTATATTGTGCAATATCCATACTTGAATTAAGTTATCGAACTTGCATAGTTAATTCTAATATTATACTTGTGCTTATTATTTGAATTAATCTATATATTCTTTACTTGCTTGAATTTAGATTAATTTTTCGAAAAAGTTTCATAAACCAATTCACCCCCCTATTGGTTAGTTATTTTTGGGCTAACAAATGCATTGCAACCTTTGGATCTAATCCTAGAATTTCTTTATAAGACCATACAAATACGTATTTGTATTCCTGAAGTAAATGGATATACTCGAATTCCTCTTTTTGATTTAGGAGAGTACTTTTGAACACTGGTCTCGGGTCTTCTTCGGTCCATAAATTCAATTATTTCAAGTCATCCACAATAGGTTGTCCTCCTTCAAATGTTGATAGAGCTGGTTCAGGTTCATCTGTTGTTATAAAGTTTTCATACTCAAATTTAGAGTTGGAAGCTTTTTCAAAAGAAATGTGATGACAGAGACTTCTACTTTATCCTCGTCATTCTTTAGGGATGAGTAAACTCTCTAATTTTTTTGTATTCTTCTTGATTATTGAGGCTTCGAACTTTGATTAGAAGTTTTAATTCAAGTCTCAAGAATGCAGATTGTCTTTTAGATGACTTCTGAGGAGCTTGTACATTCTTATCAATTTTAGTAGATGAAGAAGGATCCTCACTTAACCTTTCGAAAACGGAAGCTTTACCTTTTTATGTCAACTATTGTGGAAGGTTATCTGTTTAACGTTTTAATTATCAAAATACCATCATTCTCACTTTCCGTTCAATTGAACACTGAAGGTCTCGACTCTTCTAATTTCTTTTCTGTAACTTCATAAATTTGAATTATGATTAGGTTTGATGAAACCTTTTTAACTTTAATCTTTCTCTGTAGATTTGGATCATATCACAAACCATACCTAGGTCGTGACCTAAAGGATCCATCAAAATCAAAAGAGATACGCCTACCCAAAAGAAAAGCATCAAGATCACCCAATTTGCAAGGCTTACTTTTCCTAAATCCAGAATTCTCAAATAACTTTTGACTTGAGGATTGTAATATCGTTTGAAAGTGTGTTTTAACTCATCGGCTCCTTTAGTATCAGCATGTCATGTTTGGAAGAGTTGGAAATACAGAATTTTGATATGTTTGGAATAGATGTCGAAACTTCTGATGTAGATTTACGTTCTTCAGGGGCTACCATGCGTTGATGGGGCAAAAATAATTTTGGAAGATTAGTTATTGGAAGAGTTAACTCTTTTCTCATTACATCAACATCTGTTGGTTCTATTTGATATTTTTTTGCCTCTAGAGTCTCCTTCAAATGTAAATTTTGATTTACCTTTAATAGGATGATGAGGTAGGACAATGGCAAATGTGTCATTATCGTTTGTATCTTCTTTAACTTTAAATCCAGGCATGGAAAATCTTGTAGAATTACATTTTTCATCATTCATGTGAAATCTCGCATCAGAGAAAAAATAATATTCTTTTTCGAGGAATGGTTTGGACTCTACTACCACATATTTGACTTCTTCATCTCGACTATATTTGAAGCATTGGTGCCACATTGAAGGTAGCACTCCAGTTTTATGCAACCAATCACGTCCGAAGAGTAACCCATAGGACGTTTTAGCATTGATGACATGGAAGAGGGCTTAGGAAATTAACTTTCCTATTTGCTGCTTCAGGCAAATCGTGCCAATGGCTTGCCGACCTCTCTGGTTGAATTTAAATCGTGATCTTGCTCCTGAAAAAATCACCAACATTAATTCCAATCTTCTTCATTATCTTAATTGGTATAATGTTTACGGAAAACCCACAATCGATCATCATGCGATTTATCCTACATTCTAGAATATAACCACTAACATATGCTGGTCTATTATGTAAACAAAAACCCAGTTGTAGACCTCCATCGTCAAAGTGATGGTGGTCATATAGTCCTGTCGAGTTAAGGATCTAATATGTTCTAAGACATTGCCTTCGTATACTTTCGAATCGATCAATGCCACGATTAAAGCCATTTGATCATCGAAATAAAGATTAAAGGACTTCGATAAACTCATATTGGAAGGAATATTGTTGAGTCATGAGATAGTTTTCTTCTACTTCGAACTCTCTCTCGATACTTCCCTTGCCTAATTTTTCTCATTTACTTTGATAACATCGGAGGTAAAACATTCATTGTCAAAGAAACCCTTAGGGAAAATAATCACACAGGATTGGTAGTTCAGTAGGAATTAGTGAGTCAGTTTTTACTTATGTTGATTATACTCTTAACTTGATTTTAGGCTTCCTCTTTTGGTTGTTTCTCGACCCTTCTTTGTTTCGACTTCTTGTCATAAACACTAGGGCTTGAAAATTTTGGAGCCTCGTCTTTTCATAAGAGTCTATGCCCCTTATTTTTTTCAGTGTTGCTTCTTTATTAGGTTGAACTTTTATTCAATGCCTCAAATATTGGTCCTACATGAGGCATAAAAGGTGATATTTTACCTGTGTTGTTTGACATTTTGTATTTCTCTTTCTTGCTTATAAAGGTGGACCAGTCATCACCGACCTCATCTTCAGACTTTGAATCAGAATCCAAACGTTCAAGTCATCGGTCATAATTTCGTAAAGGTTGGACAATTGGGTACACGTGGTTCAACCATCCTTGGATAGACGTAATTGATGGCGACTTCTTCGTCTACCTTAAATTCCACTAGGATGGCTCCTTCCGAAAGTTAAGATTCGAACTCCTTAATCGAGGACTTACTAGCATCATATGTAAGAGAAAATGTCTACTCCTTCTTTACAATAGGAATTAGATCAAATGAAACCATCAAGTAGGCAATTGTTGAATTTTCTCCTGTTTCAAGTTTGATCTTATTTTCTTTTTCCAAGTAGACAATAAGATCTTTCAAGATGAAACGCTTCTCCACTGGGTGACTGATTATTCTTTAAAATTCACAATATTTAGGATGATCATTCTTACTAGCTTCCACCGATATCTTTAGTGTGGAAGCTCAATTATCTTCTATTCAAGGAATTGATCCATAATTTTTAGAAATTTCAAAATCTAGGAATAGGTACTCCTACTCTTCAAATTCTTTTAGAGTCACTTGACATGTGCTTTGGACTTGTCCTTTGTTAGGTATGAACTCCAGCTTTTTGGATTTGAGCCCGAACTTTAGAAGGCTATCTTTGTAAAGGTAGTAGAGATTGTCATAGCTTCTTTGGACTTACCTGTCTTGACGTCCTTCTTTATTTATTTCTTATGATCTTTCTTGTGATGTGGATTACTTGACAAGTAACTTCCATACCTTGCAATTGGAGCTCTAGGCCATGAGTACGTGTAGCCAACTTTCAAATGAGTAGAGCATATTTTCTTGGAGATTATAGAGTAATTATCAATCCATGCCTTATGCACACATGTCGATGAAAGATACTTCGCTTATTCGTTCTTTGCAGTTAAATACAAGGTTCTTCTAGTGTTTGATGTACTCTGTAAAGGGCTCTTCCTTGTTTTGTTTCGATCGAGCAAATTGTAGAAGGTTGACAGTTTGCCAGTACCATAGATGCATGTTAGGAATTTTCACTCGAGTTGATCCCAACAAGTAAACCTATGTACCATTCAAATGCGATACTTTTGAGGAAGCGTACGAACTGCTTCACCATGGTATTATAGTAAGTGTCTGTGTTGTTATGCGTTTCAATGAAATGAGCAACATGTTGCTTCTGGTTGCCTTTCCCATCAAAACACTAAAATCTCGAAAGTTCGTAACCAATTGGCATCTTGATTTCATCAATTCGAAGACTATAGGACTTGGTATAAACCAATGAAGATTGCAGTGAACCACCATACAGGGCATGAATGGTGTCTGCAATTATATGTTGAAGTTGTTGGATGGATAGAGAGCCAACAGAAAGTTGGATGGTGTCAAGCAACACATTTTGAACAATTGTTTGATCATGTATATCTTGCTTCTATTGTTGTTCTTGGGCTTCTGGATATTTAGCTTTGGAAGATCCTTCGGTTTCTTGATTGCCTTCAACCAATGGATTTTGCAACCTGAACATGTACATAAGTACATCAGTCTATGCATCTTTTTTGTCTAACGACTTTGTTAACTTTTCATGTTGGATTCAATCATTAGAGCCTAATGTCGCTTTTGTGACTATCACCAGCTCTAGTGATTCTTCTGATGAAGTACAGTCTTCCCATCTTCATGGACAAATGGCATGAGAGGATCTAGACGCGGATCTACCATTGGAGATGGAATCATAATGAGAGCATTTTGCCAAACTCTTGGTCTTTTTTGTCAAACAAGAGTTCGGCTTCTTGAAACTGATTTTCATTTTGCCCTTGTTGGAGAACTTTCTCAGTGGTGGGACCAATTGAATTTTCCCAATTTTTGTTTGGGCTCTGGTCATATGGAAAAGTTCAACAAGTGTCTCTTCAAGATGAATCATAGTTTTCTTTGCCTTTTCATTTGCCTAGTTGATGCAATGGTTGAAATTTGATAATTTTGAGATCAAAAGATGATAGCTAAGAAGGTCCCATCAGGCGTGCCCAGAAATTTGTACGACAAATTTCATGTAATAAATATAGAAATCATTACAAATTATATTTTTGAGAAATACATGTGGATGTTAATCTTCTTGTGACTACAGAACGGTAAATTCCTCTAATTAATTATCTAAGAGTTTGAAGACACGGGCCACGTAGCTTGAAACCTGGACTTCAAAATTTGTGAGAAACTTGATTTCTTGGGATCTTGGCTTGTTTAACACTTGGACTTCGAAACTTGAATTTGCACTTCAAGATTTGGACTAAAATTTGATTTAATTTTAACAAGAATTTGATCTTCTGGACTTGTCTTGGATTTGCTTGAATTTGAATAAGACTTTGATCTTCTTGAAGTTTTTGGACTTAGGCTCGAGAAATTTTTTTTCTTCCATCGACTTTGAGATTTCTTCTGCACTTGTGATTTTCTCCTATAGTCTTCACTTGTGAAATTTTTATGGACCTTTGGTCCTATTTATAGAGAAACTTGTAACCAATTTTGATAGCCACCCAATTAACTATAATAAAAAATAATTAAATAATTATGAATTTTGTAAAAATATGTGGAATTTTGAATTTTATAGGTCTTAGTAGACTTTAATTTAATAAACTTAATTAGGCTAATTATTCAAATCAACCCAATTCATCAATTATTTTATTTTATTTTTCTATGTCTACAAATGCCCCCTCAAGATATATTTATTTACCATGAAATTAAATAAATTAATAAATCTTGATAGCATCACTCCAAGAGGTAAAATTATTCTTGCCACTGAGATGGAAAAATAGCCGCTAGGGACACCACTTTATGGATTTCTTGATTGTAGAAAATAGGTGGACCTACTAATGAGTGTTGGGAACACCAACTATGAAAGAATTATGGGTTGTCACCTCCATGCATTACCTATCTATGAAGTTCCCAAGGACAATGTCATTACCACCATTAGTGACTACCAAACTGAGGTCAAGGAATGTTGTAGGAACAATCTTCGAAAAATAGTCAATTGTAAGGTCCATATAGATATAATTGACATAGAAATGAAAAAGGCCCCGAAGAAAGGGGAAGATATTGAAATGATAGATCCTTCATCCAAAGAGGAAGATACGGTCAAAGCCCCTAAAGAAGGGGCAATGGCCAGAACAACCTCTAAAGAAGGGATCATTTTTAATGAATTGGACTCTCATATCACTAAATTAGATTTATAGGTAGCCCTGGTGGAAGAGAAGAAAAGCTTCTCGATGGAACCGGAACCCCACGAAGGTTCTCCAGGTTGAAAAAACCTTTCGAAAGGGGCAAAGGCTACCCTCAAAGAATTTTTATGCAAAAAATTTGGATGTCTTCGAACGGAGGAAAAAGACTTGGTTGGCATTCACCTAAGAATTAGTTGCTACTCCCTCAAAATTGACCAAAAATTCAGCTTCCATAGATGAAAAAAATAAGCATTCAACCCAAACTGGTATGAGGTACTAAAGGAAGAAGTCACCAAGGTGGTAGCCAATGACTTCATTAAAGAGTCCCATTATCCCAAATGGGTCTCCAACATGCCTTTGTATTGAAACAAAATTTCAAGTGGAGAGTCTATAAATTTCTCCAACTTAAATCAAGCATGCTCCTAGGACAACTTTCCTTTGCTCCGGATCAACCAATTAGTTGATGCAACATAAAGGCATGAGCTACTACTCAAGTTATTATCAAATCCTCATGTGCACTCTAAATGAGGAGCACACATTTTTCATCATTGCTAAAGGCATATATTGTTATAAGATGATACCCTTTGAGTTAAAACAATGTTGGAACCACCTATCAAAAGCTAATGAACAAAATGTTCATCGAGCTAGTCGATGAGACAATAGATGTTTACATTGATGACTTGCTGGTAAAGAGCCAAGGATCATGTCAAATACCTAGAAGAGACTTTTCAAATTCGAGGAAATACATGATGAGGTTGAACCCCCTTAAGTAAACCTTCAATGTTGCATCTGGAAAGTCTCTAGACTACATGGTCAATCAGAGAGGCATTAAAGCTAACCTTAAAAAGATAAATGCTTTGGTAAAGATCACCTCGAACACCCAAAGAGGTGCACAATCTCATCGACTGATAGTAGCCATGAGTCGTTTCATTGCAAACGCCACTAACAAATGCCTTTTCTTCTTCAAATTTTTGAAAAGAGGAAAGAGGTTCCAATGGACTGAAGAATTTGAAGAGGCCTTTAGGAGCTAAAGAAGCAATGCTACTATATTTTGGCATTTCGGAAAATACCATCAGTTTTGAACTTGTAAGAGAAGAAAGCAACCAAGAGTCGCCTATCTATTATGTGAACTAGGGACTTTTACAAGAGGAGACTTACTACCTTGATATGGAGAAGTTCACAATTTTCCTTTTTACCACTTTTAGGAAGTTGAGGCCCTACTGCAACGCATATAGAATCCATGTGCTACATAAATATCCCACTTAAGTAGGTTCTACAAAAGCCAAATGTTGATAAAATGAGTTGTTGAGCTAAGTCAATTTGATATTATTTTCAAATCAAGTACCTTAATCAAAGGTCAAGCCTTTGCTATTTTGTAATTGAATTCATCTACATCTCTAAGATAGAGGCTAAGATGGAACCATTAAGTCCCCATTCTTAAAAGATCTATGGCTCGTCCAGGGAGCCAGGCTATGGGGCAAGAGTTATCCTAATATATCTAGTAGGCCACAAGCTTAACTCTATAGTGAGGTTTGAATTTAAAGCCTCCAACAGTCTAGAAGAGTATGAAGCCCTTCTGGCTAGACTTAAATTAGCCCCTGAGATGCAAGTCAAAGGTTATTTACAATAGTAACTCCCATATAGTGATTAACAAAGGTAATTTTACCTCAAGGGAGAAGAAAATGGCAACGTACCTCAAACAAGTGATAAACTTCCTCCCAGACGTTGAAAAGTTTAAGTTGACATAGATCTCGTATCTTGAAAATGTCCCATACTGATGTACTACTATCAAAGTTGGCCCGTAGCAAAGACTTCGAGCTACTGAAGATGTTGCTTGTTAAGCATCTCTAAAGGCCATGTATCATGGAGATATCGAAGTAATGTGGGTAGAAGTTACCCCACCATGGATGAAGTCAATCGTAGCCTTTCTCAATGACCAAGTTCTTCCTGACGACAAGGAAAAAGCCAGCAAAATCAAGCGAAGAACAGTACACTTCATACTCCAAGATGATGTGCTATACAAAAGAGACTTCTCAATGCACTGGAGGAGAAGAGACAACCTCCATCCTCGGAGAATTTCATAAAGGCATATGCTGTAACCACACAGGAGGACACGCATATACACAAAAGGCTATCTTTAGCATATGCATCTTTTATTTCATTTATCGGGGCAAAATAAGCTACCAAAAGGAACTTGCCTTCAAGGCATATAGCCTATAGGAACCAACTTCACAATATCTTGCAATGGCAGGTAGTCCGCCATGCAAGATGATCCAAGTCTTGTCTCCTCGGAAGGAGAGTAAACTATTTTTCGAAAAGAGAATTTGCCTCCAAAACTTGCGAATATCAACTTTACAATTGCTTGCAATGGCATAGGCCAGCTATTTTTCCCAAAAGGGACTTGCCTCCAATTCCTGTCAAGCAAACTTCATGGCCCATGCAATGCCAAATTTCATCGAGGACGATGTATCAAAATATTCATTACAAGTTGAAACCCATTATTGCTTGTCTATGGGCGAAGCATCCATTTAACGACATTCTTTTGTTGGGTCGAAGACTTTGTCATTCTTAAGTGATTTAACTTGGTTGAATGTTGTTACTTCAAATTTCTATTAAGGTCAAGGTGATTAAATCATTACTCAGCGAGGCGATCAATTATTTATCAGTTGATGTGACTATGTTACTTATTAAATGACAAATGGATCAATTCTTATGATTGTTCACTTATCAAGTAGAAGCGATAAAGCTTGCACAAAATTATAAAGTGCATAATATAAATATGATGTTAAAATAAAAAAAAAAGTAATATTTCATTGATAATTTAAGGAAAGGAAAAAATTAAGATCCCAAGTTTGGTGTCATCTGGAGGGTTCTGCGAATCAGTCAGAGCGTCCTCAACATCAAATAGGTCAATGGGAGGATCAAACTCATCAAAGTGGCCTTCTATCGAGGTGGTTGGCTCTGTGGCATTAAGAAACTCCTCACTCAAAGCACTAGTATTGAAATCAAGATGAAGTTCTTCCATTCAGGTTAGTAATTCATTTTACGTGAACCTCCTCCAACAAGTGGCAAAGTCCTCATACTCTTCAGTCAAATGAAAATTTCGAAAGTAAGTCTTCTCGCGTTCTCTCCATTGCTAAAGCTAATGCCTCAGATCCTCTACTTCTTCAGTCAAACCCCCCACTTGGGTCCTGAGTTCCCCAATATCCTTATTAACCCACAAAGCTTCAACCGCCACCTTCTGATGGTTATTGGAGTCTCCACTCTCTTCGTCAACTCATTGACCTCGAGTTTAGACAAGCGTACTTCGTTCTTCAGACTATGTATTTATACTACAGCTGAGTTCAGCTTCACTTCAGCCTTAGTTTGCTTTGACTTAGCAGCATCAACCTCTGCTTTAGCCTTTTCAGCCTCCTTGGCCTTATTAGTCCTTTGGTGGAACTCTTGGTTCCTCTTATAGAGGTCTTTCAGCACCTCCTAAGCTGCAATTACGACCCAATGCCTTGCCATTTAGGCATTTTCGACCTCGAGTAGGTCAACAATATTGCATGAGGCAATATGATTCTGCCACCTATTAATCTAGTACTTATGGAAAACAGTAGTTGCTGATTGCTCTTCACCCGACAACATTGTAAAGGCATCAGGGCCAAGCTCTTTGAGCAAACCCCTTACGAACTTTTGGGCCTTCTCAGATGCCTCTGCTGGGCGACCTACTTTCTCTTTCTGTTCAAAGTCTTGTTTTGAACCTCTACCTCATTTATTTCTATTGTAATGTTGGGAATGGCAATAGGGACAACGATTTGGCTTCGATGGAGGTGGCAAAATGCGGACAACCATTGGAATTGACAAAGAAGAGGCCTCAGGCGCCTCATACATTTTTCTCTTCTTAGGCCTCTTTTCCTGAGGCATATTTTTCTCTTGTTAGGACCTCTACTACTTAGAAAGATTAAACAAGAGATACATATGGACAAAATTAAAGGGACAAGATGGATAGGATCGAACGTTCACATTTTGATAAATTCTTAGCTGTGGAGAAGTCCTAACAAGAGAGAGAAGCTATTAGGACCTCTTTGGCTATTATTGTAGATGTCTTCAAAAATTCTCCGCTTCGAAGTAGATAACTCGTAGCGATAGATTGAAGCTGCGGAGAAAATAACAAGTACACAGAGTAGAAAATTAAAGGACTATCAATTCAGAGCAAAACTCACCACCATCTAAATATGGGGCCAGTACAAAAGAGCAAGGGCTGCACCACAGTCTGCTATCTCTCCTGGCCAAGAACCAGGTTTCCTTCTAGTCTTTTATAGAGGTGGGAAGGCCTAGGACAAATGGATAAAGGGACCCGCAGAGGTCATATAATACCAACCCTTCGAGCTCTCCCCTTTACCTGAAACGCATGGGGCTGAAATATGGTATGTAACACGTGGAGAGGCATGTTTCTACATAGGAAACCCTCATTCCAAATGATGTAAGTCCCTACCATCTGGCTCCACGCGTTCAGTTGGGTCGGTGTTAACATGTAGGACCTCAACACTCTCTAAAGAAAGGGTAAAGAGACAGACACACCCTGACTTGCCTCAGTTACAGCCACGTACCCCTACCTCGGATGGCAAGCCATCTCATGTAGTTCAATTACTAAGAACTCAATACTATTAGAGATCCTAAAGGTATTCTTAATTTTTGTTAACCGTCATAATTGAGGGCACCCCAATAGCTCCCCATTTAATAC
Source organism: Fraxinus anomala (assembly GCA_903798345.1). Lineage (NCBI taxonomy): Eukaryota > Viridiplantae > Streptophyta > Magnoliopsida > Lamiales > Oleaceae > Fraxinus > Fraxinus anomala. Next base: position 9,847 of record CAIGRN010005675.1, on the reverse strand, counting down.
TATAGTCTATTCGGACCTCTTACATCGTCCAGATACTATGCTCTAACCCCACTGCCTTGGTGAGGTCCTTAAAGTTAGGGTTTAGCACTGTTAGACGAGTCAAAACACACGTATACAAAGTTATATTTTCTTTGTATCTGAATGTTTTTGACTCAATATGAGTCTATGGCACTAGGTCTCTAGATCTTATCGTTTTGTGCATCTTTTCATTTTGTGTGCCCGGGTATGTTCGGTCTATAACGTACTTATTTTGTGATTGCCCGGATATGTCCTGTGTATCTGTATTACGTACTTATTTTGTGATTGTAAATTAATTTTGATCAATATAATTCATTTTTACCGATCAAAAAAAGAAGTTAGGGACTCCCACCTCGGGGCTACAATCCTTAAATCTACCCATTTATGGCCCGAATCCTCACCAGAACGGGAGCTTATTTCTGAATGCTCAAAGTTTTGGAAGATGAAAAGAAAAGAGATAAGGGAAAAGCATAGAAATCTAAAGTTTTTACCTAAGAGCTTGCTTTGTTGTCAAACTCAAAATGAAACTCCCAAAACTCACTGGCCGAAATTTCAAAAGTTCTTGCTAAAATCTTTAAACAGCATTTTGGATGCTTGAGTACCTTAGCCTTTGGATCAAACTAGAATTGATCAGGACCTTCCATCTTCTAACTTTATAGTAACCGTTGAATTGAAAGGGTGCTTATTCAAATTTGAATGAAGGGTCAAGATGAAGATGTGCATCTCAGATACGTGTAAAGGCGGATCACATTAGAATACACAAAGGCCAAGCCATCATTACACATTAAATGCTTCAGTAACGCGTGCATTGAAAACATGTGATGACTTCTCTGCCTATTATTGAAAACGTGTTACATTTTAAATTATTAGCACATGTCTCATAAATGTCTTTTCACATCAGATGCGTCACTTTGTATCTACCATTTCAGTTACTCTCAGAGGCTTTATCTTTCAAACATCAACTAAACTTCTCCTGAGTGAAAAGGTTTCATCCCTAGACCATGAGGGGCCTCATCTTTGAAATAATGGGTCTGGCCTCAACATTAGCACTTTTTTCATGCAAGGCCTCATCCTAAACTTGGACTTCGCCCTTGTACTTGATTAATCAATGCAAGGGAATTTCATTCCATCATTCATTGCCTCAGCATATAGGCCTCACCAGCAATCCAAGCTCATGCAGTACATAAGTGAACATGACTGGAGGGACTAAATTGTTACACCTAGTCACAAGAAGTCAACTGTCTACTTTGCACAGTGTCACCTCTAAATGAGTATCATTGTAATACACTACAATACTTCAATAACCATCGGAAATCATGCGCTACAGAATCGTTACTTATCTAACCACAATCATCAGAAATTAAGCATCAGTTACTGCATTACCTCAGCTAAGTTGAACTTCAGGGACAATTCGTAAGACCTTTCTTTTTATATATCAATGAGTTTACTCTCCTGCCAAAATTCATGTTTTATATGAATATTCATACCTAAATTTGAAGGACTAATGTTACGCCTTATCCTATGAGGCTCATATTATTGGCCACATAGCAGCCAGATAAGAAAACAGCAAGAAGCCACATAAGGCATGCACTCTACATTACTTGCCTAATTGAGGCCATGAAAAAAAGAAAGCCAAAGTGATGCCATCACATAGTCGAAGTGGCGTGTAGAAGCTGAACTTCCATCTTTGAGGCAAAGTGTCACGATTTGTTGCAGCTTATTTCTGAAGCGATAAGCCTTTGTTCCATGAGATATCTTCATAGCTTCATCTTATCTAAGAGATCTTCCATACAATTGATTGATGTGACATCTCTACAGCATATGCATTGCAGTCAATTCATTAGTCTACATTTCAGATGTCAAACCTAAGTCATAGGATGACCACTTTTCAGAATCATTTAATGCCACCATGTGCCATCCATCCAACGATAACCTGTTCACATCTTTTATTATAAAATATCACACTTAGTATCATTTACGGTTAATGTAATTTTAAATCATCAATAATTAAAAAATTTTGGTATTCTCTCTAAACGCAGTATCATACACATCTTAGTGAGTCACATTCATTTTTCATGTGAAGTCCAAAAATACATCTATAGTTGATTTGACCGTCGAAATGCTCGGAGTCGCCTCTCCCACCATCAAAGAAGTCTTTGTGCATCTAACGGCTTGTCTAAGTGTGCTAGAGCCTTACATGTGAACATAAGTGAAGGGTCATTCTGCCCAACCGAAAATTGAGATCAATAGTTTCCTCTAGTAAGGAGTGAATGTACAATTATTATAATAAAAATTGAATATTTTCATTTCAAAAAAAAAGTATTTGAGTCAAAGACTGAGAGGCTTTAGTAGTACAATTTTCCCTTCCGATAAAAGCAACAATTGCAACTGGCATCGCATAATTATACAGAAATTTTACTTGGGGCACAAAAGATGTGGAGTCTCAAATATAGCCCATCCAGAAGGAATTTCAATTCATTACAATTGGATATAAAATGATGCCCAAGGATCATTATAATGTCCAGTCAATTTAATTCAATTAGAAGCAAAAATTTATTCATTTTGCTGATCTACATTTCATTTCCATGCAATGGAATTCCAAACTTGAAATTGTCGAGAGACTCAGCTCCAATTGGATATGAAATAATGCAAAAGAAGAGTTCCCTTCACATTGTGTATTCTAGAGGAGCTGTTATGGACGTTTGATATATATTTAATAAAATAAATAAATAAATAAAGGAACTAGCACCGAAGACAGTATAAAAGAAACCATAGCTTCAGAAAATTGGATGAATCAATAAACATCAAGACCGCTCCTGTCCGAGGATAAAGAAATAACTACTTTTCAAGGCAACCCAAAAAACATAAACATGACTACTGAATGACTGATGAATTCCAAGGGATAATTTACGCTCACAATAGAAATTTTGCAGCTATATCAACTGCCTCACAAAATAGCATATATTTTTTTTTAAAATAGGAACCTAAAATAGTCAAAACCAAACCAATACAACGGGCTCTATTGGATGAATGAGTCACAACAACAAAAAGAAGAAACGACATCTGCAGGACTAAGCCAGCTTCATGGTTTTCAACGGGCCTTTGGGAATATTACTCAAAACCTTGACATTGAACACAGCATACTGCTTTTTGATCTCAGCCTCGGCTTTCTCAGCAAAAGCATCAACCCGGTCCTCGTATGTTTCATAAAGCACAGGCACCGTGTGTAACAAAACAAAACCTGTTTTGGAGAGTAGGGGAAATCCGTTAAAACAAAATCAGAAAAAGCTAATGAAAATTATAAATGCAGAATGATACTCTGATAATGAAATAAAGGTTAACAAGCTACTTACATATGTAAAACAAGGTCAGGAAGTTCCAGCAACTTCCCAGAATTGAAAATACCCAGAGGCCAGCAATTACCTAAAAACCAGAATTTAGTTCTCTTATGATCAGAGGATGGGCTAGGCATTTAGTAATTCTGGATCTAAAGCATTATTTATTTCAAACATAAAAATGATAAAATCAATGACTTGAAACTTAACTAACTTATATTATACAACCATAAAAGAACCAGAAGATTGACATACTGTGAGGAACTTCTTCAGATCTTTCCCAGATGAGATATCTCGAAGAATTGCAAAAGCCCTGTTAAATTCGATCCCAAGTGCAGAAACTACACCAAGGAAAATATCCTCAGGTAGGATGACTTCGGGGATTTGAGGCGGAGACCTAATAGATAAACAGCAGCGTCAGATTTCAAGCCAAAAAATAAATAAATAAAAGCCCATTAAGTATTACTCAGAAAGCCTACTTATTGATGAAGGTGGATGCATTTGACCACAGGAAAAGAACTCCAAGGGCCAGAATTAGAATATGGCATACCAATGTGAGCAAATGGTATTCAAGCAGTTCAAAAAGCATCCAAACTGCAGTGGCAACACCAAGCACTCCAGCAGATATCTTCTTGTCCCTCCATAGCAAAATGTCAGCAGCTGCCAGAAAATCTCCATGGTAAGATCAACAATATATACAGTACAAAGAACTATGCATTTGCATAAAGTTCAAATGATAACTCCAGCATTCCAGGTTAGACCGATTTAATGTGTACCAAATGATGCAAGAGAAAGGGATGTCTACTAACATGTTTCAGACCTTATTTTTCTTTACATTTAAGCATGCAATCTTTCGCACTTTCTAATCAAGAACTTGGACACAAAAGTATCATCCAATGAACAATAAGAAAAATCAAGGCATGTACCAACAAACAGAACCCAATATTTCCTAAACATATTCCGACCCCCTCTGTATTCCAGAGCACACACAACCTATGCTTCATGCATCCAAAAAGAATGGTGTGAAAGGCAAAAGAAAGAATACAGTATAAATAAGTCACGACTACAAGGTTACATTATCCAATTTAAAATCACAGCGTACACGTTGCCACATTTGAATGCACATTTATAAGCATCTATTTGTAAAATATATTAACTTCTCATGCTTCCTGTTCCATCACTATCAAATACTAAAAACGTAAAAGACAGAAAAAGTACAGTTATGAAAAATATAAATAACTAAAGCATTTGCCTATATAAAGAGAATAAGAACACGCTCACACAAAGACTGCAACAATGTAAAAGAAATACAGAGTTGACATGTTTCCCACGATTGAGATCAATGATCCATATTTGGAATACAATTGACAGGTACGAAAGATCGGAACTATGTCAACACTATAAAAAAGAAACAGTGAAGCATTTTCAATGTATATTCTCCAATAAGTTCCTAACTCATAATATCCACTCACAAAACTCAATTTCAGTTCCCCTTATATGTGCATTTTAATTTTTATCAAATTTAAGCCCTAATCAAACGATATGATAGTGTATATACAAACATTTAAGTGTAACATTATCAAATAAATTACAGATCGAATTCTTACGTTTCCCACCTCCTAGAACCTTGTGCACGGGCTTTTCGCGGCCAAAGAGACGATAGATCTTTGCCTTGACCGCTGCAGCCGTGGCCTTGATGTCTTTCTCGTCATCCGAATCCGACGATGACGACGAATTGTCGCCATGAAACTTATCAGTGATCTTATCAATCAGCGATTCAGCGTCCGATTCGTGTTTCTCGTGTTCTTCAACGTGATCGGCCATCCTTCAAAAATCCGATTTCAATCGCCGGCTATCGGAACTTCTTTTCAACTTCAAAAGTTTTTCGATGAATTTTAAGACTCCTGTTTCTCCTTCTTGCAAGAATAGAAAAATGAGAAAATGGAAGGGTTTTAATTAACGGCAGGAGAACCGGAGAAGTGAGATTCGGAATCTTCGAACCCCAGGCTCGTATGATCCGAGCCGAGTGGTTCGGAATAACGGGATCAATTTGTGTTCGAAATAGAGAAAAGTAACGGAGGTACGTTACGCATTACGGGGTTCATTCAAATTTCCATATATAGCCAATTATAAAGGAATTTTTCAAATGAGAAGTTAAAATAAATTCACATTTTCAAAAATATTAATTCCGAGAAGTTTCAATTTCTTTTGATCCAAATATTTGTTTAAAGTTAAGTATAATGCATTCAAATTTAGGGTTTCGTTGAGCACTATTTTTGAAAAAATAAATTTTATAATAGCGATTTTTTAAATATTAAATAATTAAAAAGTAAGAAAAAATTTGACTTTACGTTTAAAATTATTTTATTACAAAAATCTATTGATAAAATGAGTACGAAAAGATGAATTTTTTTTTAAAGAAAATAAGGCTTAAATGGGCTTATATTTAGATAGTGTGTAATATAGTCATATGTATGGTACGAAAAATAAAAAGTTAAAAAATATATAAGCAAGGACTCGACGATCAATTTATAGGGTAAATTAGTCGAGTGCGAGGTCGCTGAAAATTACTACATTTAATTGGTGAGTAGTGAATTATAATTATAATTACTTTCACACATCAACAATAAATTATATCAATATATATTAAGTCACTATTTGATTCAAAGACACCAAAATCTTAATTTTCTTTTATTTAAATTGGATCAAATTAATCATTTCAATTCGAGGATATGATTTTCTTATTTGGATTATAAAATTCAATTTTTTCCTAAATTGATTTGTTCGATTTGAATATTTACAATCCATTTTAAATTTGAATATATTTGATCAGATCTTTAGGGTGACCGTTGCACGTTGTGACTTGTTTGGACATGCGTGCATTTATGCAACGCAGTGGGCAATATGGAAGATATTGAGAGTGGTGGCCCCCTTCAAATTCTATGGGCTTGAATATCACAAGATTGTTATTTTGCAACACGTGGAATTTTTTTGTATTATAAATTTACGTAGATTTTAGGGAGATTTTGATTATGTGAAATTCACAATTTTTATTCATCAATTTTTATCAAAATTTACTAAAAATTTGATTTTAATTCCCACCAAACAGGACTTATTTTCCTTCCAAATTTTTAGATTAAACTTGCATATATAAAGAAATGACAATCTCAAGTTCATTAATAAATTTTTATCGAGTTAATTGTTTCAATAATCACCCAACTTATATCATAGTCACGATTTTCTCACTAAACTTCAAAGTGTTTCACATTGTTCATTGAAATTTGTTCGTATGTATTTCATCAATCACCCTTAAAAATTTGTTACCTTATTCACTAATGTGGCTAACGAAAATCTAATGTGGTAAGTTAGTCTAAGTTATCCATCCAACTTACACTTAGTCTAAGTTAACTCATTAAACTTCAAAGTACTTCACAATGGCCACTCATCTTTGAGATATTGCACTTTATTCATCATCCGTCATATTTTGTTCACTTCATTGCTAATTTATTATAGGAAAATTCCATGAGTAAGTTACAATCATCAAAATAATTACAATTTAGCCAAACCATCAACTCATAAAAATTATCATATGTGAAACGCGACTTCTACACCCCCATAAACATTTTTAAAATCCAATAAAACATCCTCAATTTCAGCTCTAAAAAACCCTAGTGATAAGTGCATTTTTACACTTATTTAAGCTTTTAAATTAGAGTATTTGTTGGATATTTTAATGAATTATGGCTTAATTCTATGTATATTGTGTTTGTTAGGTAAAGATCGATGAATTTGTCGACATTAGAGACAATGAACGAGAAAATGGTGAAATTGCAAGAAATCTAAAGTTCGGGAATCAACGTTCAAATATCCAATAATTGATTCAAAATATAAAATGATGATTGAAGATCACACATGATCAATTTGATGCAATTAGAAATCAAATGGTTGAAATATAAACGAAGTATTTTCAAAAATCAATTTCCAACAGAGCAAGTTATGCTTCAGATTTTCAACCTCAAATTGAAATCTATTTTTTGCACGGTAAACGTTTGAATTAGAAAAGTGAAATTTCTAAAACAATCATTAGGGATGTTTTATTGGGTTTTAAAGAAGTTTATGGGGTCAGGAAAGTCATGTTTCACATATGATGATTTAGGTGAGTTGATAATTTTGTTGAATTTTAATTTTTTTAATATTTGTAATTTACCGCGCAGAATTTTTGTGCAAATATTAGCAATGAAAGGAATGAAATATGACGGATGATGAATGGAGTGCAACATTTCAAAAATGAGTGACCATTTGGAAGCATTTTGAAGTTAGATGAGTAAATTATGATCAAGTGTAAGTTGAATGAGTAATGAAATAATGTTTTAATTGAGTTGTAATTTTTTTAACAGTCATAACTTGTCACGTTAGATTTTCATTTGCCACATTAGCGAATAAGGTAACAAATTTTTTAAGATGATGGATGGAGTGCAAAATGACAAAATTCAGGCCTTGTCTGGAGGAAATTTCCATCAATTTTTTTTACCGTTGCACACTCACTTGCAGCCGAATTTTTTGACCAACACTCTCACGGTGGGTCCCAACTGACCAAAAATGGTCAAAATTTTGCCAAAAAAGAGTCAAAATTCTGCTTTTAATTTCCTCCAAACAAGCACTCAGTGAGTGATGTGAAACACTTTGAATTTTAGTGAGTAAATCATGACCATAATATAAATTGGGTGATTATTGAAACAATTAACACATTTTTATCACTATATATATTTTTGTCTATACATAAAATTATGATAGATACAGATGGACGGTTATTCTTTCTTTATTTGCATAATAGAAATTTTTTATTTTTCCATGAAGCCTTTAATAAAAAATAAATAAATAAAAATAATAATCTGCGATGTTGTGTCACATCCACGTATTTGTTACATCTTGACCTAGTGAGGGATCCATGCTAATGTTAGCATAGAAATAATGCCATGTGAATCCTCAGTCACAAGGCATGTGAAAGTCCGCATGTTCACCATCGGTCAAGCGAAGGCTATGACGCATTAACCACAAATATCTGGTTTTCTTTTAGTATCACAGATTGGTCAAAGCAGTGATGACCGATGGCCTTGGGCAAAACAAGCTTCGTAGTCTCACCCCGTACTAGCAAGGAAGAAAATCTAAGAAAATTAATGCCTTAAAACATTCCATCAAGGATATTACACATCTTAATTATGAGAATGCTCAAATGAGGGCCTTTCTGAATGCTCAAATGAGGGCCTTTCTGAGGAAAGTAGTGAAAGAAGTCATAGCCAATGAAGTCCTCTGAGGTCGATCCTCTCAACAGCCATCAATCTCAAGACACTTCATCACATCCCAATAAAAGAAATCACCGCAATGAGTAATATTATTATCATTATGATAATGAAATATCAGTGATGTAACAATACACTATCACTCACATTTATCTATCTCTCTCTCTCTCTCTCTCTCTCTCTCTCTCTTTCTCTTATACAAATTGAACTGCTCAATCACATTATTCCAAATAAACTATCACATTACTAGCGTTCTATCATCATAATGATAAATAACATTCTTCCACAACAATAGCCATGTCAAGTAATCCTTGAAGGATGGATGGCCTACACGAAAGTGTTGGAAACGGCACCGGAGTTGGAGAATAAAAGCACCAAAATCTGCAACAAACCACGAACAAAAAATCGAAACAAAATGGAAGGTCCAAACTCGTAATTGTTGTCCTCAAACTAAATTTTCCCCTTCTCCGAATTGATTGAGATACTAAAGATTTCCGGCAAATGGTTTTTAAGAGTAATCAAGTCTTGTTGCAGAATTACAATAAAGCACAATATATGATGAATAATGCTACATGTACCTTATGGTACACATAATGGTGTCCATAAGGTACATGTGGCGTCCCCCTATTGGGTGGAGTGCTTGTGGGCCATGTGCTCCCCCCAATAGGGGGCGCCACATGTATCTTATGGACACCATTATGTGTACCATAAGGTACATGTAGCATAACCCATATATAATCCTAACCAAACAAGAGAACACAATGGGAAGAAATGATTATGAAAAAAAGGAAAAATATTTTTTATTGTTTATGGAATGATTATGATATTTTCTTTATTTTTTTCAATATCTTCACAAAAATTAGGATCACCTATTCATAACCCTCAGAAAATACGTACGAAAGGGTGCCAAAATATAATCAAAAGGTACCAAATTGAAAATCACAATGGCTAAAAAAGGTAAAAAAGGGACAAAAATTTTGTCTATGTGGTCGCATAGGCTAAACTCATGTGACTGCATGGTCTAGACCGCATGGTTCACAATTTTTGTCCTATGATCAATTTTCCATTCCAAACTAGATATTTTCCTTAATTTTGAACAATAATACAACAATCCCCTACTTGTTCAAAATTATATAAATCTCATATTCAAAACATACGATATTCATGCGTAAGGATTAGATATCTTTTGATTTG